>PVIC010055348.1:0-11253 GCA_004025085.1 Thryonomys swinderianus
ATGGTGCCCAGGCAAGCCGCCGCGAACTCAGCAATCCTCCTGCCTCTGCCTCCCGAGTGCTGGGATGACAGGCGTGAGCCACCACGTCCGGCACTGTGGTATGCGGTGTTGATTGTTGGTGGGCGTGTCTCCACGCCCAGCATTATATGTGGTTACCGGGGATCGAACTCAGGACCTTGCGCTTGCGAGGCAGGCGCCGAAACCACTGAGCTAACCCTCCGGCCTATTTGCAAGATTTTTTTACCAAGCACCTCATGAGTCCAATCACCAGGACTGCAATATAAATGTTTGTCTCCATCCATTTAGCTCCTATGACTCACAACAATTTTTAAAGTGAGAGGGGAAAAGTATATTTTTTATCTGAGCACGGCAAGATTGATTTTTCAGAAGTCTTTACTTTGAAATAAATTAGCTGCTGTATTTTAAAGAAGAAATAGAACATCTGGAATGTACATTTTACTACTTAAACATATGGCACTTCCCCAGTGGTGATATGCTACATTACCAAATGAAACAACACAGAAGTTATCATATATTTAGGATTAGAAAAAAGAAATAGAAATCCCATCTATTGAATTACACTCAAACAAGAGACGTTCACTACTTAAAACAGTGAAACACAGCCCTAGGTTTTGCATTGCTCAGAGTTACATATTGGCAAGGGACAGGATGTGGCATAGAGGCTGGCAGGGAGATTGCTATCACAGTTCCAAGCCAGCCTGCCAAGCTGTGCACTGTACTTCAGGCTTCTCCGGGACACATTTCTAGAAGATGTGATTCTTCTGGCTTCGTACTGATGCTCAAAGATTCCAGGGGCTCTGAGCAGAGCACACACTGGCACAGCCCAAATGGGGCACGAAGGAATCAGTCACAGCATACTACGGTGGACTAGCTAATGACAAAGGAGAGTGAAGCAAATAAGGGACACAGGCAAGTGATCCATGTGAAAAACCGGCCAACATGGGCCAGGCCTTCGAGACACCCAGGCAGCCGCTGTGGCGACCTGAGCAGAGAGGCTGTCCCGAGCCTGGGAAGTCATGCCACCCTCTGGCCACGGCCAGCCTGGGGAAAGGATCTACAGAGCCACCGACCCTCACAACGCGTGTTTCCTGTAACAGTGTATAACAGCCAAGCACGCAAGCACATGTCTCCGCTTGCCGGTCAGAGACAGAGCTGCCCCTCTGTGCATCCCAGCTCTGCTGCCCTGGGGCAAACACCTCCCACCAACAAGGCTGGCACTTGGCGCACTGGACGTGCAGGTAACTGACCACGCCCACCCACCATCCCATGACTGGGGCGAACAGGAGGCTCTTCACTTTCCCAGAGCACAACCAACAGTCTGTACCCAGAAGCAGGCAGATCCAGAGAGAGAGAACATCATAGACAGACAGACAGACAGACAGACAGACAGATAAAGAGCAGACAAGATGTGGTAGAATAAACCAAAGACGATATGAGACGCGTGAAGCACAGTAAGAAGCGGGGCGCTCATGCTCTCCCCCTCCCGTGGTGTCCAAGGTTTCACTCTTCAGCCCTTTATTTTTAGCGCAGCGATGACTTAGAAGCGCTGAAGTGCATCTCCGCGGAGTGCGTATATAGAAACAAGCACACACAAAGGGACGCGTCGGGGTTTCGGAGGCGCTTTGCATGTTTGTGGGGACAGAGTCCACCAGGAGTCCCCTGGACGCGAGGGCTGGTCCCAGTGGTGGGTCCGGACCTCTGAGGACGTCTCAGTGGCTGCACCGTGACGTGCCGTGACCAGTGTTACTAGAATGATTTAACCTTAGGACACTCAAAGTGGCAGGTGGCACGCTCTCTAGCCCACCGTCACAGGCAGGGGCTTCTTCAGAGAGCAGCGTCGGCCTAAGAAGTGCGAGGCTCTCGGCACAGCCCCTTTCGGGGTCCGACCCGCGTGCGGAAAGCGAGAAGGCCCGAGCTCAGCCACCTGCCCAGGCTGCGTCACAGGACCAGGGTCTGCGTCCGTGCCCGGCCCCTGGGGGATTCTCCGCACGGCTGGTGGCTCTTTCTGATAAACCCCAGATTGTTCTACTGTCTTACAAATCAATGAAATTTAAGTCATGTCCTGGGCACATGTCTTCACAGTCTCTTGCAATATTGATAGGAAACATGGTGAGAGAGGAAAGGCTCCTGAACTGTGCAGAATTATCTCGGTCCTGCTATGGCATCATGCGGATTCAGGGTTTTTAAAATATCTTTTGAGCATAAATTTTACACCAAATTCACTGTGGCTGTCCATTCTAAAGGACTTTGACTGTGTAATTTACACTTTTATTCATGGCGGTAAAATCACTGAGTCTGAATCCAATCAAAAACTCTAGCAAAGCAAAACTAACAACAATAACAATAAAAGAAAAAAATAAGGAGATATTTAACATTTAACCTTAAAATGTATCCAGCTTTTTAAAGAAAATATCTCAGGAAAATCTATCATATTCTTTGAGCAACAAATGCTGCTTCTGAGGAAATCACTCCAAGTCGTATTAAGATTTACTATTCAGGGAAAATGAAGCTGAGTCAGCAGAATCACAAAGAACAGCTCTTTGTGAAGTCAGATGAAGATCCGTAAACTCAACTCATTCCACAATCAGAAAGTGGGGGACTCTGCGGACCCATAAAGCAATGTGGCATAAAGGGCAGGCCTTCGCTGCCCACCCTTCTGGGGGCTGAGGCTCCCAAGCTCAGTGCAGGTTCTGTTCCCGGTGGGGGCTCCTGGTGCAGGCCAGAGGCCCCCCCTCCAGCACCTGCCCCTGGCCTGCTCTGTACCCTCAGGCCCAGTCATGCTGCACAGGCTCACGAGCCAGCGCACAGAGCACCAGGGCTCCTGCTGGTAAGAAACAGCACACTGCTTTGCCCCCATGAGCAGGGTAGGCACACACTTCTGTTTCTGTATATCTTGTGGTTTTGTTTTTATTGTTGCTGTTGAAGTCAAGTATGTTTAAAATTGCAATTGTTGATTTTAAATATCTGGGGATGTTATAATGCAATAACATTGAAAACTGGTTTTTTTCTCTTTCATTTCCTCTTTTAAAAAAAATGGAAGTTGTAATAGTTATAACCTTTCCTGTCATTTCTGCAGAGTGTGTGTTCTTTATTTTGTACAACGACTAAAGGCTCCAACTGTTGATTTGTGTCCAGGGAGAGTTTGACACATAAATTTTTTAATAACATGAGTTGTGCATTCAAACTAAAAAGCCAAGAACCTCACACCTGTGCGGATAGGATTTGTGCTGGTGATCTTGAGTACGTGGCCAGATTTGTGCTAAGCCTCACAATCACTTTACATTCCTCTCACGTTTTTCTAAGCCCATGCTTTGCTCCAGGTCTGGGCGTAGATTTCCACTTTGCTCAGTAGAGCAGGGTGTTCTGAGTACCTCACTTCCTGAAGAAGTTCCTTCCTTAGGTTTTCCTTTCAGACTTTGTTGATCTGTTGTTTGTGGCAGCAGTAATCTCTTGCTTTGGGCATTTATGGTGTGTGCCCCTTAAAAGATCTCGAATGATGCAGTTTTCCCTGCCTGCACTATTATAAGGTAGGAAATCAGAGCACCATGTGAGGCTTTTCTGGCTAAGTGAGTCCTGATCACAATTCCTAGGCCCATGAAAAGCAAGGCATCAGAAGCCAAGAGCTTTCGATCTAGAGGCTGCTATGGAAACTGCAGGGGGTCACATAAGCAAAAACGCTACTGACGGAAGAAATCTCCCATTTCTAAAACCTGATTTGGGCTAGCATATATGAGCAAACCAATGAAAATGCTGCAACATTTTCCTATCGTTTTTAAATTGGCTATTTCTACTTCATCTATCTGATCATTATAAACTTGGGATCAATTTCTAGAGCTGTAAGAAGTGGTCTGTGACAGCTTCTGCTGGCTTTGAGTGTCTCTGCCGGGAGAGAGGCATTTGGGACTAGGTGCTCTGTCCTTTTGCTGATGTCATTTCTTTATTCTTTTTAGGAATACAGTATTTTGTGCTTCGTATGAAAAATTCCTTCAATTGGGATCATTCAAAGAGTTGTACATTTTCTAATAAGGTTTGATTGAAGTGGTTGTGTTTTCCCTCCTGTTGTCAAGTATTGAAAAATCACCTACATAAATATGAACCAAATCAAAAGCATGAATCGAACCCAGGTTGAGGACAACTGGCCTCTCTAAGCCCGGTGAGCAGAGGGGACAATGACCAGTCTTTCATCTTCTCTCTTACCTGGTCTCCAAACCTGCACGCAAAGAACAGCTCGCAAGAGCTCAGGTTAACAAAGGTCACGCTGTGCTGGGAAGTTGAGCAGATGCTCAGTAGAAGGGCTTCTGACTTCTTCACTCTTCCGGGCTCTCTCCTGCACCCCTCGCCATCATGGTGCAGGGCTGTGACCTGGAGACTTCTTCTGAATAGCTAATGTCATACACACTTATTTGTAAGTCGATACTTGAAAAGTGGGAAAATACTTGAAGTCAAAGTTTAATCATAATCTAAGATCATGCCCAATACAATAGCAAACCAGGTTTTAAAACTCAGGATATCAGTTTTGTATTTTTGGCTGTATGACTCCTTACGATTTCTGAATTGTCTTTTTGTCTTCTTGTTGTTATTACTTGTTATACTGTAAAGAGAAAAGAAGTAATTAACTGTGAGTGGAAGGAAATAAAGACATTGCCATTCACCTGTACAAGGACAACTAAAATGAAGCGAACATAAATATTGAACTTGGAAAAGATAAAATATTGCCTTACAAATAGATGAATAGAATGAAAAAGAGAAATAAAAACTTATAACTGCAATAATTTACAAAGAGATTTATTTATCCAGAAATGATAAAAATGTGCCTTTAGGAATAAAGAATGAAGCAATAAAGTTAAAAATCTGAAACAACCAAAGAAAGAAGTGTACTTAACAAAATATTCAGAAATTAAAAATATTTTTGTAAAATATGTGCTTGTATGTCAGGCATCGTCAGGTACTTCTAAGCTGGGAGAGGAAACAGAAAATTGTCTCCAGCAAGTGTCTGTGATCACAGGTGAAAAGGAAGCAGAAAGAAACGGCCCTTGCTTCTCCCAGGTGCCTGGGCTTGTGGAAGAAGCATCTACATCTGCATCTACAAAGCGGGGCTTGCAAGAGCTTCTGCAGAATTACTCAAGCATGTTACTTAAATGCCAAGCTGGGTGATATCTTTAGATATGTGTTTTCATGTCATGCATATTACTGGGTGGCAGGAATATTCAACATTCAAAATGACAGAAGAGTAGACCATCTGCAGAGTTGGTGCTCCCAAAACGCTTCCTCCTGCTTCCAATACATTTACCCGGGGCTTGTTGCCACCTTGGGGTGTGTTGTTGCTGTCTTGACCCACCGAATCAATTCCACGTTGACCTTCCGTGGCCCTTTTGATGTTGCGGAAGAGCCGGAAGTCACACGGTGCCAGGACCCGCGCGGGAGGCGAGGCGCTCCCGGTGTGATGCGCTGGGACCCCGTTTTCCACACCACGGCGCTGGAAGGGGCGTTCCTGCAGTGTCTGGTGAAGACGTTCCCGAGAGGATTGTAGACTGCCTCAGAAAGGGGCAAGAATAAAGGGGAAATTGTGTTCTAAGTGAGTGGAAAGATTTTGAAGCGTTGGTGGTAAAATTTCTTGCTTCAACAATCCTTTATTTGAACTTTCCCCATGTATTTTGATCCCCAAGTTTGGGACCTGTGTGCCACCAAACACCATCTAATATGTTTCATGGCATCATTAAATATAGTAAATCTAATCTTCCCCTAATGAAGAGGCATGTACGCAGGGAAGGAAGTCTGTAGAGAGAGCATGCCAGAGAGACAGCAAGGCGTAAAGAAAGGTCCGATGGAGGTGAAAGCTCTATACTTTTAAAAATGAAATTAACTGAAAGAAGAGATTACCTTTATAAATGTAGAAAGCAATCTGAGCACAAATAATGATTTTTATGGCAACATTTCCTTCAAGTCAAGATAAAATGACATCAGACAGAACTCTTATAAATGAGATGGGTGGCATCATTAAAAGGATTTGCTTTAAAGGTCAATATTCAATTAATGTAATTGCTAAGATACTGACTTGGTACTGATTTATGGATATTTGTGGGACTAAATCGTCCTGTTTTTAGAAACCAAAGCAGTTTCCACAGTTCGTGTTATGAGTTACAACCTCATAGATCTACAGGGATTAGCAGGGGAAGCTTGTGTCGATGCGACAGGACCAGGTGCCACGCACCGCGGGGGTGGTCGGCCACAGTCACCCGGCAGCATTCCCAAGAGTGCATGATGCTCAGAACCGGGCTCCTCGACAGTAAGACTGATCAAAGCAGCCCTTGTAAGGGCAGAGGCAAATTTTTAAAGCATATTTTCATTTAAATGGAGAGGTAAGTGATTTTCCAAGTCCTTAGATCTCGATATATCACACATTTTGCTGAATGATAGAAATACTCAGTGCAGAAATTCACACAGGGACAGCTACAGAGTTGGTTCCTAGTCTTACAGTTAAATTACACCATCAGTGGTCTAGTGTGTGTGATATGTAGTACTCAGGCAAAGAGGACTGAGGTGAAAACCACCAGGCTGGAAGTGTTAAAAGGGACCGTTATTGATAAGCCGGTGATGAGGCGCTATTGCTATAACCACCCCGGTGAAATGGCCTCTTTGAGCCTGCTGAACAACCAGTGACTCCTTGAAAGCATAAAGCATGATCCTTACTTTTCCCAAAATGCTTCTTATTGAAGGCAACTTCCAATTTCCAACGTGGTCCAGGCATTTTCCAGTTTCCTCACCGTAAGGGTTTCTCTGATGCGTTAAGTTGAAACACGATCACATTTAAGTCTTGGCACTGGGCAGCACATTGAGTGTGTGTTTTCATTTTCTGTTGGTGATACATGATCACCAACATCCACAAACTGAAGGAGAGCTTGCGTGTGGCTCCCAGTGTTCATGGGTTCAGTCCCTGGTCAGCTGGCTCTGAGGCAGAAATAATACCCTTGGGGGGTTCAGGGGAAGAAAGCTTCCCACTTCATGGTGGTTAGGAGATAGGAGCAGAGCCAGAAGGAAGGAAAGCGGGAAGGACAGACACCCTTTGGGGTGGTGCCCCAGTGGCCTGCTACTTCCGGCTTAAACTTGCTTCCTAACAACACATTTTGCTCCAAACCATTCAGTCGATGAATCTGTGATGAGTGTAGCACCCCAAGATCCACCCACTACCCAAAAGTGCCACTGCTGAACTCATGAGGTTTTGTGTCTCTAGATCAAAATACAACAGTGGGGGTAAGACCAGTTAGACCATATGAGCCCCACTTTATTTTCAATCCTCTTTAAAGACACACATAGTCTGAAGATCACAAGCATCAGAAACCAGGGCAGGAGAGAGAAGACCGAAGACAGACACTGTTGCATCTCTGCTTGTGAGACACCGAAGGGAAGGGCGAGGTGAGAGTCTTCTGGAGAGCTGCGGACCACAGTGCAGGGACAGGGACTTCACCACTTACTCGTGAAAGAACCAGACATTAAATCTGGAAGCGCCATCTTTAAACAGGCAAAACAGCGCTGCTTCCCTCGCGGGCATCCTCTTTCCAGAGCCCGGAGTGCCCAGGGATGACAGCTCCTCAGTCTCACACAGTGATTTGGGGGCACTCGTTAGGGTGTCAGTCGGCGAGAAGCACCTTGAGTCTTTGCTTTTAGAAGTTGATCAGATTGTCTTCTAGTTACCAAGTTACCTCTAAAGTTTACTTCTTCTGTATCTTTTATATACAGATTCAACGAATGGGGCCCATCTAAGTAAAGTTACCTGTTTGTCCAGTGTCCAGCAAGGAAGTGTTATAAGATGATGCTCCTAGAAATATGATTCCTTTGTTCTTTTTTAAATGATTACAGACCACTCCTAAGAATAAGCTACTCTGCCTTAGGTCTTAATGCAGAGAATTTTCAGAGAAATTTAGGATGACCCTCTCCAATCTTGCTCTTGCCCTCAAGGATCCTGCAAGAATGGGATGAAAATGACAAATAAGTCATCATCCAACCCAGAAGAAGTGCATCCAGGATAAAGAGGGCCAGTGGCTCTGAGCTATTTGGAGACAGTCTGGAAACACAGTCGCTGAGACAGCAGGAGCTGTCTGCCCGGGCACCGCAGCGGGTCCTGCTCCGGGCGCCTCTGAGGGCCAAATGTGCCCGCCCCGGGACTCTGGCCCGGCTCCCACCGGCGGGGACTCTGTCCGGTCCGTCGGGGGGGGGGGCTTACGTCTAGGAGTGACCGATCGTGAGCACAACGAGACTCCATCGGGACTACGCAGAAGATGTATTTGCACATATGTAGGGTCCTTCATTCTCGGGAAAATACGCCGCCCTCTGTTTCTCTCTTGATCACGCTCCGCAGCCTCCTCCTTCCCCGCCTCCGCCGGAGCCTCAGGAGCCTCAGGAGCCGGGACGGACAGCACCTGCCCCTCTCCCCCTCCGTGCCCTTCTTACTGGCGCTGTTTACTCTTCTTTGTTCATGAATATTTAATTAATACCCTGCTCCTGCCAAATTTGTTTTATCTCCCTCCAGACTCCGGGCTTTCCGAGCTCTGCTGGCATATTCTCTTGCATATTCAGATTGACACATATAGTACCAGTTCAGCTGAGCAGGTAATTACTGAGTGATATCTATACACACGGCCCCGCGCTGGATCTGGGGACACACAGATAACTAAGATGTCATTTTCGGCGTTAGCAGATTCGCTGGCACCGTGCTGATGGCTCTTGCCGGCCGTCCCTTCACCGCCATCGAAGCTGGTTACCTGTCTAGCAGGTCCCACGCCCACAGCTGTCTGCCTTCAGCACACCCCGCCCTCCCACGCGCGTCTGCCGGACGCTCCCTGTGGGTCACAAGGGCTTGGCCAGCGCGGCCCGTGGGACGGAGCCTCCTGCCGGGAGCGCCGGACTCGGGAGGTGCTGGGAGCCCGGGGCAGCGTGGGGGAGGTCGGTGACAGCGGGCCAAAAGGCTGCCCACCCCACGCCATCCGGCCCGCGCCCCGGGCACAGGCAGGCCGCGTGCGGGCTGCACGGGGAGAGCGTGCCCGGGCCTCTCTTGGAGAAGCTCCGCCCTGCGTGGTCACCAGGCCAGACCCCGACTCCAGCCTCCAGGCCCAGAGGAACGTCTCGTCCCCGTTCGCACAGGTAGAGAAGCAGACATGGAGAGTGCGCGGGGCGGTTCCCGCCACGCAGGTGTCCGGCGGCCTCGGGCCCCTGTGAGGGCCACTCGAGGCGCATGGCGGCCACCGAGCGAGGACAGAAAGAGCCACCCCGCTGCAGTGTCAGGCGGCCAAGCTTCCAGAAGAGAGCAGCACAGAGGGCTGGGACTTAGGCCCGTGAGCCTGCGGCCAGCTCGCCTGGAGTGCGCCTCTGCCCCACGTGGGGCTCAGCGCGTCCCGCCGCAGGGCGCCCCAGAGGCATCAGGTCTGTACCCCACACCAGCACCCCCTCCCGCCCACACCCTCCTGCCTGCTGGCGCTGTGTGTCCTGCATTCATCAGACCAAACAAAAATACACACACACACGATGGAACCCAGGTCCATTTACTATCTGCTTCTGCTTTAGGAGTGGATGCATTTTCCAGACTATGTTTAAAGCCCTTTATAAAATACTGCAAAGATCATGGTTAATACCCTAAAGGTGTTTAAAACCGAGTATCAGGTGAATTGCCCCTTGAAAGCTGAGGAACTAAATTTAGGAATATCTAATGTGGGATTAAGTACTAAAGAGAATTTCTCTCAAGTATGGCAGAGGCATAAATAAAACAGTGCATGGCCCCTTGGAGCTTGCAGTGATTACATCTGTGGAAACGTGTGTGTCTCCACGTCTCCCGCCACTTATCCTGTGTCTGGAGACGTGTGCTGGGATCTCATTCCCCGCCAAGGCCCAAGCATCTCCCCCGGCCTCTTCCGTTTCCTGAAACCTCTTCAGTCAGACAAAGCGATGTTTCCTCCTGTCTGCAGTCCTGCCAGACTCGTGCACAGGAAGTAACATTTTTAAGGGGTGGTGACAGCCACAACGCTTGGGACTCAGCTTCTGATTCACGCACCAGCCCAGTGTCTGCTACATCCTGACCACAGGATAGGAACTTCTTTAACAGGTCGTCTTCACTGTGTGGAAACGGGGGGAAATTAGGGTTCTCATATTTCCTGCGGCAACGCGGAGACTAACAACTGTACCACACCAAACAGGTGCCGCCTGAGGGCCCTGCCTTCCGGGTCACCCGGCGTCAACACGCGCTGGAGGTTCTCAGACGCCCAGACGGCGTCCTTCCGGCGACCGTGCTGCTGCCCGGCGAGCGAGTGGCTCGTCATGACTTACATATTAGCCTTAGACCTTGTGCTTATCACACCGAAGGGTCCTGTAGTGGAAACACAGTGTGTAACAGACAAGGAGATCATTTATTGTCATAACAAAACGCGGTTTGTGTCAGTGGCGGCTTGCGGTGGCTGCTCAGCCTCTTTCACTGTGATTTTCCTTATCCAGCCCAGGCTGTTCTTCAGATGTGACTCACTGACGCTTAACAAATGACCACAATTACACAGGAGAAAGGGGGAAAATTCCAATTATTCTCTATATCTGGATATTGCAGTTCTGTGAGAAAATAATCTCTTTGATTAATGACGTTCTTCGTACTAGTGGCCTAGTGTCCTGCAGTATTTGATTTAATCTCACTAACGGGACAGTCTTGGTGTTTCTCACGGGAGACTCTTCTCCAGAAGCTGTTTGTGTAAACAGCAGCCCCGAGTCCGCTGTGGGGAGTGACACGATCGCATTCGGTGAAGACTGTGAAGGGAAAGACTGGGAAATCCCGAGGGGCCCTTCTCCGCGGGGCCTCCGCGGTCTCTGCCGGGCGGCGTCACCACCGGTGCGCGTCAGGACGGGGTGCTGCGTGGCTCACACTCGTTACGCCCTTAGAGCAGATGCAATGAACATCCTGCAGATTAAACCGCGGAGACAGAAATGTGCTCTCTGGAGTCTGTACTGGAAGCAACAGTCAGGAAGTGGTGGAAGCCCTGGGCCTCCCCATGGTTTTCCGTGTGAGCTAATATGGGGCCAGAGGTCCCCCTCCCAGCTAGCTCGGTTTTTTTTTTTTCCTTTTCTTTCTTTTTTTTTTTTTTTTTGAGACAGGGTCTCGCTTTGTAGTTCAGGCTGGCCCTGAGCTCACTATGGTGCCCAGGCAAGCCTTGAACTCAGCAATCCTCCCGTCTCTGCCTCCCAAGTGCTGGGATGACGGGC
>PVIC010055349.1:0-11265 GCA_004025085.1 Thryonomys swinderianus
CCTGCCTTGCAAGCGCAAGGTCCTGAGTTCGATCCCAGTAACCACACAGAATGCTGGGCGTGGTGACTCACACCTACCAACAATCAATACCACATACCACAGTGCAGGGCATGGTGGCTCATGCCTGTAATCCCAGCACTTGGGAGGCAGAGACAGGAGGATTGCTGAGTTCACGGCAGCTTGCCTGGGCTACATAGTGAGCTCAGGGCCAGCCTGAACTACAAAGTGAGACCCTGTCTCAAAAAAAAAAAAGATATATTGCACACTGTGGTGAATACAGTGCTTATGCATAATACTGTGCATTTTTTTGCATTATTGAGTAAACTTTATTGGTATATTATATACACAGCTCACAATCACACAAAACATTGAGGAATTTGTACTAATATATGACACAGGTCAATTCTCATTTTTACCCACAGCCCTGTCCACCCACCCCGTCCCCATACCCTATGTATATACATACTCTTTTTTTTTTTTCCAAATCATATTTATTCCTTCCCCTCATTGCGCTCCCACACCAAATTCCTTTTGGATATTACAGAAACTATCATACATCCTAGAGCTCCTTTACCTCTACAGGTACTTATATCAAAGAAAAGATCCAGCATTTGCATATCTGTTCTATTTATTTCACTTGTGTGTCCTCCAGGTATCTCCATTTACACATAAATGAATCAGTCTTGTCATTCTTTATAGCAGAGTAATACTCCATTACAAAAAAAAACCATACATCTTCTTTATCCAGTCTCCAGTTGATGGGCATTTGGGTTGTTTCTGAGATTGGGCTATCACTCACTGAGCTTCTATGAACAGAGGTGTACATCTGTCTTTCCAATGTGATTTTTTAAATTCCTTTGGGTATATCCCTAGCAGGGGGATAGCAGAGTCGAATGGGACCTCTAGTCCTAGTTTTCTTAGGAATCTCCACACAGATCTCCACATGGTTGTACAAGTCTACAATCCCACCAGCAGCGAAGGGTTCCTTTCTCCCCACAGCCTCGCCAGCATTTATCGTTGGTTGATTTTGTAAAAGCGGCCATTCTTTGTGGAGTGAGATGGAATCTCAGTGTTGTTTTCATCTGCATCTCTCGAATGACCAGTGATGCTGAACATTTCTTCATATGCTTCTTGGCTGCTTTGACTTCTACCTCTGAGAAGTGTCTGTTCATTTCAGATGCCCATTTCTGAATTAGGTCTTTAAACTTGTGGAGACTGACTTGTTTAAGTTCCTTGTGTATTGTAGATAATAGCCCTTTGTCTGACAAACAGCTAATAAAGACTTTTTCCCATATTGTTGGTTGTCTTTTAGCGGTGCCAGTGATTTCTTTTGTTGTGCAGAAGCTTTTTAGTAGGATGAGATCCCATTTATTGATTCTTTCTGCTAGTTCTTGTGCTATGGAGGTTTTATTCATGAAGTCTCTGCCTAAGCCAATGTCTCCAAGAATTTTACTAACCTGTTTTCTAGCAGGTTTATTGTTTCTGTTTTAATGTTTAAGTCACAAATCCATTGTGAATTTAGTTTTGTGCATGGTGAAAGAGATAGACCTAGCTTTAGTTTTGGCAGGCTAAGGCCCAGTTTTTCCAGCACCAATACTGTGCATTTTAATATATTGTGCATTTTAATTGTTGAGAGTAAACTGCAAATATTCACACCACCATGAAGGGTAAATCTGCTTGAAAGCAGATCTGGCAAGAAGAGAAAAGGTGAGGAGAAGAGGTAAAACTGACCAAGATGCAATATGTATATGTACTAGTTCACCAAGATGATTACAATTATTACAGATCACAAACATACAAAAAATAAAGAATTTTTCTATATTAAAAAGGGACATCTTTGAGTGATGTGTTAATAAGCCTGATTTATTTTGCACTGTATTCATAAATTGGAACATCAGTTTATAAAAATATATACTGTATAACTAAAATCATTTATGAAAGAAAAATTTTAAAAACAGGGGCTAAGAAACACCATCCAAGTCCCATAAAACTCATAAACACATTCTGCAATATTCGCTGAGTTTAAAAAAAAAAAAGGTGCTCTTGTAAATGAGTTCTAGAATGTATGATAGTTTTTGTAAAATAGGAAATATTCAAAGGGAATTTGGTGTGGGAACGTAATGAGGGGAAGGAAAAAATATGATTCCGAAAGAAAATAAAAGAGCATGTATATGGGGAGGGTTGGGGATGTGGGTAAAAATGAGAATTAACTTGTGTCATATACTGATACAAATTCCCCAATGTTGTGTGTGATTGCAAGCTGTGTATAAGATATACCAATAAAGAATTCAATTTTTTAAAAAGTGCTCTTTTACCACCTTGTCAACTGGTTCTCCTTTTTCCTCACCTTTTGCTTTGTCCAAGATTATGAACCAACAAATTTCCACTTCCAGTGATAGTTTCCACAATTAGAACCACAGTCACTACATCGAACAGGCAAGAATCAAAGGATGTAATTAGAAGGCATGTTGATTTGTATTCACTATGTCTTTTCAAACTTTGTTAAGAACTCTCTTAAACATAGGAAAAGTCAAACACTTTATTATAAGATGCAAATTAAAATTACACTGAGTTATTATTTCTCACCTCCCAGATTGACAAAATTCCAAAAATTTAAAATTAAAACATTTTGTACTCGCTTCGGCAGCACATATACTAAAATTAAAACATTTTCATTAAAACTTTGAGAAAGGGGGCCGGAGGGTTAGCTCAGTGGTTCCGGCACCTGCCTCGCAAGCGCAAAGACCTGAGTTCGATCCCCGGTGACCACATATAATGCTGGGCGTGGAGACACGCCCACCAACAATCAATGCCGCATACCACAATGTGGACGTGGTGGCTCACGCCTGTCATCCCAGCACTCGGGAGGCAGAGACAGGAGGATTGCTGAGTTCGCGGCAGCTTGCCTGGGCACCATAGTGAGCTCAGGGCCATCCTGAACTACAAAGCGAGACCCTGTCTCAAAAAGCAAAAAAAAAAAAAAAAAAAAAAACCTTTGAGAAAATGGGGACTTTCATGTGTCACTTAGTGGTATTTTCATGCTTCAGATACCATGGATGGTCTTTCAGCAATATTTACCAAGTCTTCAGTCTACATACCCTGACACAGCATTTCTACTCTTAGAATTAAGTCCTATGGGTATGCTGTATAATTAACATGTTTACTTATACAGACATTGATATACAAAAATATATATAGACAAGACCTTTCATTGTAGCACATAACCACTACATTCATACATAACCATTACATTCATCTTGCAGCGGTGGTACATGCACATAATACATCTTCATTTACTTCATTTACTATTTACTTCCTCTTCTCCTCTTCCCCTACCCCCTTCAGCTACCTCCCCTTTGCAAAGATTGATCTCCCTATTTCCTATTATGTTTTATTTGGCTCCTAGAGAAACTATGTGATATTTAAGCTGTGTGATTTATTTCACTTAACATTGTGATCTCAAGACACATTTCCTTACAAATTAATGGCAGAGTAGTTTGTACTCCCCTGAGTATAAATACACTTTCTTTATCCATTCATCTGTTGATGGACACAGAGGCCACTTCCATGATGTAGCTGTTATGAGTTTGCTGCTATCAATATAGGTATGTGCCTATAACTGATATATGATGTCTTTAACTTTCTGGGAAGTAGCTAGGTCGAATGGAATTTCTATTTTTAGTTTTTTTAAGAATCTCAATGATTATTTCTGTCATTATGACAGTTGACATTCCTGCTAACAATATAGAAGGGTTCCTTTCTTCCCCATTGCCATGCCAATATTTGTTATTATTTGATTTGGGGGACAGGGTTGGCGACAGAGTCTCACATTGTCGTTCAGGCTGGCCCTGAGCTCACTATGTAGCCCAGGCAAACTACTCACAGCAGTCCTCCTGCCTCTGCTTCCCAAATTCTGGGATTACAGATATGAGCCACCACGCCCAGGATTATGGTACTGATTGCTGGTGGGTGTGAGTCACTATGCCTGGCATTATTGTATGTGGCTACCAAGGAATGAACCAGGGACCTTGGGCTTGCTAGGCAGGCACCAGCATCAGTGAGCTAAATCTCCAGCCCATGATTTGATTTCTTGATAATTGCTATTCTCCCTGGAATTATATAAAATCTCAGTGTTGGGCCAGAGGGTTAGCTCAGTGGTTCCGGCGCCTGCCTCACAAGCACAAGGTCCTGAGTTCAACCCCAGTAACCACATACAATGCTGGGCGTGGAGATTCACACCCACCAGCAATCAATACCACATACCACAGTGCCAGGCGTGGTGGCTCACACCTGTAATCCCAGCACTCGGGAGGCAGAGACAGGAGGACTGCTGAGTTTGAGGCTTACCTGGGCTAACAGTGAGCTCAGGGCCAGCCTGAACTACAAAAGCAAGACCCTGTCTCAAAAATAAAAAAAAAAAAAAAGGAAAGAAAGAAAAAGAAAAAACAACTGAGGCAAGTATCAAAGGCAGCAACAGAAAATCGCAGAGGGAGTGAGGGAGCGAGTGAGGGTGTCTGGGACTCCCAGTGGGGGAGGGGCACCCGACTGCAGAGACCACCACACCTGTGAGACTGACATTCCACACCTGATTCCAAGAAGCAGCTCAAAGAGTGGAACAGGGCCCTGTGGGACCACAGTGGCTGCTGCTTTAAACACTTAATCAACTTGGTTCCAGAGAGAAGACCAGGAATCGGAGCATGCTCCAGCAAGGAACCCCACCACCACCACTGCCCGAGACAGATGTTCTAAGCCCAGAGGGCAACTACTAGCCCTGCCAAGAGCGCCAGCAGTGAGATCTACACACAACATTCCCGCAGTCACAGCTTCCCATCCGGGTCTGCCACACCATGCCTCTGCATTGGGGCCCCCCATGCACCATATTGAAAGGATTCCCACCAAGCCCAGCAATCCGTAGGAACTTTGCTGTGGGTGAGTTTCTGGCCCAGTGACAACTGCAGAACCCTCTGGGGGTAAGAGCACCTTTAACTTTGAGACTGCAGTTCCCCAGCAGAACTCAGGAATTATCAGGTCCATACCTCAGACAGCTTGTTGTTAATACTTTACTTTATTCTATTCTGCTTTTTCTGTGGTTTTGATTTTTGCTATTATTGTAGCTGTTTTTTCTTTTCCTTCCCTTTCTACTCTTCTGTTCCTCACTTCTCTACTATCTTCTTGCTGTCTGCCCAAGCCCGGATTTTTCCTTCCTCTCAATCACTCCTTTTTTTTTTTTTTTTTTTTTGCGGTACTGGAGATCAAACTTGGGCCCTTGTGCGTCCAAGGTTGGTACAGCTCCACTTGAGCTAAATCCCTAGTCCTATGACTCTTATTTTTCAAGAGAGGATAAATAGTGCCCTAACTGCCCATTGCTGCTACTGTCCCTTGGTTTTCTCATCTTCATTTCTCTGTTCAGTGTGTGTTACCTACGTTAACACAAACAGTCTTCCCTTCTCTCTCTTCTGTACAGAAGGGTGAATATATATGTTGGTGGCCCTACTGCTGTTAGTCTCTTCTGTCTTGTATTTGTCCCATCTGTCTCTTCTGTCCTCTAGCCTCTATCAGTCCCCCAGGGTCTTTATATATATTAGAGGATCTTTATGTATCCTTTAATTCTATTTCTAGTCTTTCCCTCTCCTATCTCTCTACCATCCATTAACTCCCTGGTAATCTTTTTAGCTCTAAAGGTTGATGCCTGAATATTGTATATATTTTGTGGCTAGTTGTAAGGGTAGACATATGATCACAGCAGCCCAGGGACAAAGCCAAAATCACCAATAAGGACAAAGGCTCAGAAATGAGGAAAAACGCAAAATCTCAGATGCAAAGATCCCCACCCCAGAGGAATTCAAGGAAAAGACAAATGGAGCACATGGAAGGTCAACCAACAGGACTCTCAGAGATGGTAACAAAAGCAGATCTAGTAAAATGGAAATTAGAACTGATTTCTGAGCTGAGGACAGAGATACTATCCAAGGTAAATGATATGATTAATAAAGCCAAAGAGGAGATCAGGGACATGATAGAATCTGAGATAGCAAATGCAATGAAACCTTTTAAACAGCTACAAATAGAGGTTCAGGTAATTAAGAAAGAGGGAAAGTTTGTGAGGTAGGATGAATCAGCTAGAAGACAGAATTTCAGACCTAGAGGACAGGATGGTTGCCAATGAACATGGAAAGGCATAATTTATGGAAAATGTCAAGGGACCATGAGAAATCCAACAGCTCCTAGACGATTCAAAGAATAACATAAGATTGATTGGAGTCACTGAGGAAGCAGGAGATAATGCAAAAGACATTAAAAAAAACTGTTCACAGAGATAATGGCAGAAAACTTCACAGGAAAAGGGAAATAATTGAACATAGAGATATATGAAGCATATAGGACTCCAAATGATCATAATATAAAAAAACTACATCTAGGCATATAATTATAAATATTCCAGATATACAAAAAAAGAATGAAATACTGTAAGCAGCTAGAGAAAATAGTCACATACAAAAGTATGCCCATCAGGATCACAGCAGACTTTTCAACCCAAATACTCAATGCAAAAACAGCCTGCAGTGAAGTGTTTCAAGTCTTGAAGGAAAAAAAAACCTCCAACCACCTAGGTTGATGTATCCTGCAAAACTATCCTTCAAAACTGAGGATGAACTAAGATACTTCCATGGCAAAGAACAGCTGAAAAAATTCACAAATACAAAACCTGCACTCCAAAACTTTCTAAAGAATATTTTGGAAAGGGCCGGAGATTTAACTCAGTGGTTCCACCACCTGCCTAGCAAGCACAAGGTTCTTTGTTTGGTCCCCAGTAACCACATACAACAATATTGGCTGTTGTGACTCATGCCCACCAGCAATCAGTACCACATACCACAGAGCTGGACATGGTGGCTCACATCTGTGATTCCAGCACTCAGAAGGCAGAGGCAGGAGGATTGCTGAGTTCGAGGCTTACCCGGGCTACATAGTGAGCAAAGAGCCAGTCTGAACTACACAGGAATACCCTGTCTCAAAAAAAAAAAAAAAAAGCCAGGCGTGGTGGCTCACGCCTGTAATCCCAGCACTCGGGAGGCAGAGGCAGAAGGATTGCTGAGTTCCAGGCTTGCCTGGGCTACATAGTCAGCTCAAGGCCAGACTGAACTACAAAGCGAGACCCCCGTCTCAAAAAAAAAAAAAAAAAGGAATGTCTTGGAGAAAAACAATGAAAGGTATAAACCCGTGATATTCAACATCACTGGACTCAATATGCAAATTAAAAGACACAGACTGGCAGAATGGATCAAGAAGCAAGATCGTACAATCTGTTGCATACAGGAAACACACCTAATTCAGACTGAAAGTAAAAGGATGGAAAACAATTTTTCATGCAACAGGAAACTGCAATAAAAAGCAGAAGTGGCCATCTGATTTGCAGATAAAATAGATTTCAGGGGCTGAATATTTAGCTCAGTGGTTCTGGCACCTGCCACGCAACCACAAGGTCCTGAGTTCAATTCCCGGTAACCACATACAATGCTGGGCGTGGTGCCTCACACCCACCAGCAATCAATACCACACACCACAGTGCCAGGCCTGGTGGCTCAAGCCTGCAATCCTAGCACTGGTGAGGCAGAGACAGGAGGATTGCTGAGTTCCAGGTTTGCCTAGGCTACATAGCTCAGGGCCAGCCTAAACTACAAAGTGAGACCCTGTCTCAAAAAAAAAAAAAAAAAAAAAAAAAAAAAAAAAAAAAAAAAAAAAAAAAAAAAAAAAAAAAAAAAAAAAAAAAAAAAAAAAAAAAAAAAAAGATTTCAAGCCAAAAACTGATTAAGAAAGACAAAGAAGACCACTACATTCTTGTACAGGGAACAATTCAAGACAAAGAAATAACAATCAAATATTTACATACCAAATTCTAATGCACCCAACTATATAAAACAAACATTAATGGACATGAAAGGCCAGATAAACACCAATACAATAGAAATAGGGAACTTCAATATCCCAATTTCACAAATAGATTGACTGGACAAAAACTTAGCAAGGAAATACTTGAGCTAAACCAAATTCTCGGACTTAATAGACCCCTACAGAGTATTTCACCCCACAAAGTCAGAATTAACATTTTTTTCAGCTGCTCATGGATCATTCTCCAAAACAGACTGCGTGCTAGTTCATAGAACAGGTTTAAGTAAATGCAAAGGAATTGACATTATCCCCTGTATACTGTGAAATCATAGTGCCTTGAAATTGGAGCTGAATAGCAAAAGAAATTCCAAGATCATCACAAATACTTCTTGGAAATTGAACCGCACATTACTTACCAGCCAATGGATCACAGAAAAACAAGTAAATGATAACTCCAGTACATCATACAGGAATCTATAGGACACAGTAAAAGCAGTTCTGTAAGGGAAATTCACAGCAGTGAACTCGTATACCAGGAAAACAGAGCAAACTCAAATAAACAATGTAATGCTGAACCTCACACTACTAGAGAAAGAGGAGCAAGACAAACCCAAAGCTCGTATTGGGGAAGAAATTATAAGGATCAGAGAAGAAATTAATGCAATGGAGACAAAGAGAACAATACAAAAAAATCAATAAATCTAAAGAGTTGGTTCTTTGAAAGGATAAACAAAATTGACAGACCCTTAGCCAACTTTATCAAACAAAAGAAGGAAAAGGCCCAAATCCATGCTATTAGGAATGAAAAGGGGGATGTTACCACTGATCCAGTGGAAGTCCAGAGGATAATAAAGACATATTTTGAAATCTTGTATGCCATAGATGAAAAATGTAGAAAAATGGGTAGATTCCTAGACACATATGAACTTTCAAAGTTGAATGAAGATATAGAAATGTTAAACACCCCAATATCTGAAATTGAAAATGTAATAAAACACCTACCAACAAAGAAAAGCCCAGGTCCTGATGGTTTCACTGCTGAATTCTACAAAACTTTTAAAGAAAATGCCGGGCGTGGTGGCTCACGCCTGTCATCCCAGCACTCAGGAGGCAGAGACAGGAGGATTGCTGAGTTCGAGCCTTGCCTGGGCACCATAGTGAGCTCAGGGCCAGCCTGAACTACAAAGCGAGACCCTGTCTCCAAAAAGCAAAAAAAAAAAACTTTTAAAGAAGAGTTAATGCCACTGCTTCTCAAACTCTTTAATGAAATTGAAAGAGAAGCAGTACTCCTAAATTTATTCCTTGAAGCAAGTATTACCTTGATTCCAAAAGCAGAAAAAGACCCAACCAAAAAAGAGAACTACAGGCCAATCTCCTTAATGAATATTGATGAAAAAATCCTCAATAAAATATTGACAAACAGAATACAGAGAGTTACCAGGAAAATCATACACCTTCATCAAGTTGGATTTATCCCAGGGATGCAAGGGTAGTTTAATATATATAAATCAGTAAATGTAATACATTAACAGATTCAATAACAAAAATCATAGGGTTATCTCAATAATGCAGAAAAAGCATTTGATGAAATCGAACACCCATTCATGATCAAAACCCTACAGAAAATTAGAATAGATGGACTTTATCTCAAACTAATAAAAGCTTTTTATGAGAAACCAACAGCCAGCATCATACTAAATAAACAAAAACTGAAATCTTTCACACTAAAATCAGGAACAAGACAAGGATGTCCACTGTCACCACTCTTGTTCAATATAGTGCTGGAAACATTAGCCACAGCAATTAGGCAAGACAAAGAAATAAAAGGAATAAAGACAGGTAAGGAAGAAGTTAAACTGTCATTATTCACTGATGACATGATTCTCTATATAAAGGATCCTAAAAATCCAACCAAAAGACTGCTAGACTTAATTGCCAAATTTAGTAGTGTAGCTGGAACAAGGTCAGTGCTCAAAAATCAATAGCTTTTGTAATCACAAACAATAGACTCACTGAGAAAGAAATTGGGGAGTCAATCCCTTTCACAACAGAATCCAAAAAAATGAAATATCTAGGAATCAATCTAACAAAGGAGGTGAAAGACCTCTACTCTGAAAACTACAAGACTCTGAAGAAGATAGAAGTTATCAGAAAACAGAAAGATAGCACTTGTTCCTGGGTAGGAAGAACAAACATCATCAAAATAGCTATACTCCCACAACTACTATATAGATGCAGTGTAATCCCAATTAAAAATCCCAACAGCAAATTTATCAGATCTAGAGAAAATTATCCAAGAATTCATCTGGAATTACAAGAGACCTAGAATAGCAAAAGCAATTCTAAGCAACAAGGACACAGTGGGAGGTATTACAATCCCCAATTTGAAACTTTACTGTAAAGCCACAGTGATAAATACTGTAAGGTGGGGCCAGAGAGTTAGCTCAGTGGCTCTGGCACCTGCCTAGCAAGCACAAGGTCCCTGGTTCAATCCAGTAACCACATACAACAATACTGGCATGGTAACTCACACCCATAAGCAATCAGTACCACATATCACAGTGCCAGGTGTGAGGACTCACATCTGTAATTCCAGCACTCGGGAGGCAGAGGCAAGAGAATTGCTGAGTTCCAGGCTTTTATGTACTAGACAGTGAGCACAGGGCCAGCCTAGACTACAAAGTGAGACCCTGTTAAAAAAATTAAAAAAAAAAATCTGCATGGTACTGGTAAAGTAACAAAGCCAAGCATCACTGGAATAGATTAGAAAATCCAGAAACAAATCCAGATACACTAAGCCACCTCATCTTTGACAAAATAACCAAATATCCTCAGTAGAGGAAAACTAGCCTCTTTAGCAAATGGTGCTGAAAATACTGGGCTTCAACCTGCTAGACCTATCTCTGTCACCATGTACAAAATTAAAATCAAAGTGGATTAGAGACTTAAATGTTAAAACAGAAACATTAAACCTACTGCAAAACAGGTTAGGTAAAACTCTTGAAGATATTGGCTTAGGGAAAGACTTTATGAACAAAACCCTCTATAGCGAAATCTAGCAGAAGAAATCAACAAATGAGATCTCATCTTATTAAAAAGCTTCTGCATAGCACAGGAAATCACCAGCAGAGCAAAAAGAAAATCAACAAGGGGCCGGAGGGTTAGCTCAGTGGTTCCGGCGCCTGCCTCGAAAGTGCAAGGTCCTGAGTTCGATCCCCAGTAACCACATATAATGCTGGTTGTGGAGACTCACGCCCACCAAAATCAACCCCGCATACCACAATGCTGGATGTGGTGGCTCACACTTGTAATCCCAGCACTCGGGAGGCAGAGACAGAAGGATTGCTGAGTTCGAGGCTTGCCTGGGCTACATAG
>PVIC010055350.1:0-11263 GCA_004025085.1 Thryonomys swinderianus
TTTTTAGCCATAAGGACTTTTGTATCCCACTTAACAAATCTTTGCCTATATCAAAATCTTGAAAACATATTCCTGAACTTATCTTCTGTTCTTATGCTGAAACCACACTGGCCTAATTTTCCATGTTTTTTGAAAAAAAAGTCTTGATATTCAATAAAGTTAGATTTTCCTCCTTGTTCTTCTATAAAGAGCACATGGGCTATTCTTGGCCCTTTCCATTTCTATATCAATATTAAAATCAAGACTGTGAGTTATCATATACATGCACACAAACTTATTTGAAAATTTATGCTGAGATCATTTTAAATGTGTACATTGGTGTGAAAAGATTTAACATTTTTAAGATGTCTGCAAAAACACTGACACCCCATTTAGGTCTTCTCTGACTCCTCCTGCTTCACTCCTGTAGGTGTCATGTGAGAGACTGCACCGACAGTGTTAGGGTCAGGAACAGACCACGGTCCCCTAAGACTGTACCCTGTCAGCCAGTAGTGTCACACCTGTCCCTGCGCAATGGCACTGCACAGCGCTCATGCCCGGGGTTCTGCCACCGTAAACAACCCTCCTGCACTGCCATAAGGTATACAGAAGCATAGCCTGTGCAGTTGCTTTTGCCTGGAGAATACTTGTAAATTTGAAACGTGGTAGTGACAGTTCATGGCAAGGAGCTAAGGAATTGGAATCTGAATTTTATTTGATAAAAGGAATTAATGTTTATCACAAGTTATTCAGTGTAACCTTGTGAGGAAGGTTGCACCTTCTTGGTCAAGTTTTCTATAATTGAAAATTTTCTGTGGGATTGGCCAGACATTGCAGTGCATGCCCATAATCCCAGTGCTCTGGGAGGATGAGGCAGGAGGATCACAGATTCAAGCCCAATCTGGGCAGTGCAAGGGGATCCTGTCTCAAAGTAGGAAAAAGAGTCTGGGTATATAGCTCACGCCTTGTGCCCCTGCCATGCACACACTCCAAAGTGAGTGTGTGTGTGTATATGTGCGTGAGAGAAAATTAGTAGCAGAGGAGCATGTGTTTATTACCTTGCAAGCCTTCTCTAGCTTTGTGATCCCTCCCGCTGACTTGGCCACTCTCAGCACTGCCTGACGCGAATCCTGCTCCCCATTCCAGCTCTTGCTTCCGCACCTAGACAGATTACCAAGCAGGGACCCTCATGGGTTCCTAGCAGCTCTGGCTCTGGGCATGATTCCATTTTCCACAGGCATTCAGTGGCTTGCGACTCAGATGCAGAGGCAAGGCATGTGGCGCCTGTGTTCTTCGTAGGCACCGGAAAGGACCCTGGCTCCTGGTCCTGTCTGGTCCAGGCAGAGACAGGCTCCCTGGCGCCTCTGGTTCTGCCTCTTGCTGCGTAGCTCCAAGACTGTGACTCTGGGATCAGCAAGCAACTTCTCACTTATGAATGTTTCAGAAGCAACCCCAGTAAGCTGGTTTCTTTTCCTGGAAGTGATTTTTTTTTTTTTTTTTTTTTTTGGCTGTACCAGGGATCGAACTCAGGCTCTTCTGCTTCCAGGGTAGGCACAGTACCACTTGAGCTAAATCCCTGGCCCCCTGGAAATGATTTTTAAGGACTCCACCACCTTGCGAGCACTTTTGCCCTGTGTCCTCTCTCTGCTTAAAGTAGAAAGAGGGATTGCCATAGTCCCAGTTCACTCCAGTAAACCCCTTGGGCTGTCAGGAGTTAGTTAGGGTGACTCCCATAAGCCCGGCAGGGAGTCAAGCACTGGCCCTCAGAAGCTGTCAGGAGAGCCACAGAGAGGCTTCTGAAGGGCTGCAGGGTGGAGGGACCAGGCTCTCCTGGCTGCAGAACAGAGATCCCGGTGCTGACTGAGCCAGACGTCTTTGTGTTCTGAGTTTTTGATCACACATTGGATGTGGAGCCCGCAAGGTCACGTCACAGTTGTCTAAGAGGAGAGTTGCTGAACTGGCTCACAGCTGTGTTGCACCTGTCTCTTTTCCAAGTGACCCACCCCAACTCTCACAGCGCTGTTATCTGCTCCATCCTCTCTTTCTAAAGCTCCCGCTATGGAAGCAAACTCAGGCAGCCAGGGCTTCCTGGCTGCAAGCCCTCTGTGCCTGCCTGTAACCCCAAGGAGCACCCCAAAGCTCTCCTCGTCCCCCAGCTGAGCCTCCCCCAGCTTCTCGCCTCTTCTGCCTCCTGCTGTCCCAGGTCGGAAGTGGTGGTGATGGAGGGCTTTCCTCTTAGACAAAGCAGTGCAAGGCCAAGAGCAAACTGACTGATTCTGACAGACTTAGAGGCCCGAGTTTCTCTCAGTCCCCCTCAGAGTCTCATGCTTCTCCTTTTGCACCCAAGGATGACCCACAAGATTTCCCAGCAAGGTAACAAAAATCTAGGTCACCAGGTGCTCTTGAAACTAAATCCTTCAAGACTCTTAAAGAGAGCAGATGTGTACTTAGCTGATTTAACGCAGGATTATGTTCAGCAAATGACTTTTTTGCTCTTTCAAGTTACATTGCCTCTGTATATTTGCCATCCCTTCCTGTCCTTTTGTGAAGGGCTGCAGTCCCTTCCTTTCCAGAGCCTCCTGCGGTGGCTGCAACCTGCTGTGACTTGGAAACCCCGTCGCTCCCTCTGCGGCTGATTCTAGCACGTGTCAACATGCTCTCACAAGTGACCATGGCTGGAGGACCGCATGTTTGTGTCTCTGTCCTCCTGGGTCTGTCGCAGTTTCCTGGCGTGATGCATCTCCTTTCTCTGCCTCTCTGGGCTTTGTCCATCCAGGGTGTGTCCAGGAGGCAGGCCGCTCCCTATCCCCCAGGACTGGGCTCAGTGAATTGAGGGACATTTTTAAATCCAAGGAGGACTGTCCCTTTCCAAGCCTCCAAGGGTCTAGAAGAGGCTGCAATGTCCAGGCCACTGCCCTGTAGGGTGAGTGGCCAGTGGGGTGAGTGCCCCTCCCTACCCTGTGCTGTGCCAGCCTCCAGACGCCTCAGCTGCTGACAGTGGTAGGGTCCCTGCCGGACACTTCCCTGGTAACTGCAGGCCTGTGCCCCCTGCAGTCGGACTGTGGGACATAGTCCGTACGTGTGCAGGTCAGGCCTAAACCTGCAGAAAGGTGCCCGTGGCCGTCACCTCCTGCAGCTACCTGGCAGGTGACCAGACATGCTTGGTCTGCTCCTCGTTTGGCTGTGCTGCCTGTGGGGAAGTGTTTCTGACCTGTCGTCACTGCCACGCCCCGGCTCTCTGAGGCATTGTGGCTTTTTCTTGGTGGTTGGGCAGGAAGCCTTGGAAACTGAAGTAATTTCAGATGGATGATAGACAAAGGCTATCTAAGGCTGTGGATCACTTCACAGCTGCCTCAGACATTGCACAGGGACTGAGCAGTGACTGTTCTGAGGGTGCTTTTCCGTCTGGGCGGGTATCCAGCTGGGAAGGGCTCTCACAGGTGACTCAGAGCTCATGCCCTCTAAATTAAGTGGAAGGAAATGGCCCACTTAGGCAGTGGCCCCCAAACCAAGCCCAGCAAGGCCTGGCTGAGATACAAAACATGGGTTCACTCCGCTGACTCTGACCACCCTCACATAATGCCTCAACAGCCCTGAGGGTGAGCCGGGCACCCAGGCCCAGGATCCAAGTAGAAGATGAGCAAGACACAGGGTGGCTGGGGAGGGTTGGCACTGCATGTGAGGAGGGACATGAAGAGTGAGCCGATGCGGAAGGGCCAGGCCACCATGGGTGGGGACTCCACTCTGTCACCCAGACCTGAGGGCCTCTGGGGTTCTCTGGTTCTGGGAGAGGCTCCTTGCTCTGTCTTCTGCCTCCCCTCTGAGCACCGCAGCTCTTGCACCTGGGCCCTTGCTGGCCCTGCTCCTCTTGAGGTCTGTCCTGGCCAAGGTGAGGCATGCTCTTTCCACAGATGAATCTGTAGTCTGTGCTTGAGCAATCCAGGGTGAGATGGAATTGGTGTACACACCAGTGTTTTCACTTGAAGATACATTCTTCTGAACACCAAAAAAATCTTTTAAATCCATGCATCTTTCTTTAACAGCATCAACTGGACCAAGCAGTCCATTTCTGGTGATGTAGGATTGTTTGAAATGTTTTCTGCAGTCCACTTGCCCCCACAGGAAATGTCTCTGTGGAGCCCTGGATTTTTGCTGGACTTACAGAGACCCCAGCCCACCAGTCAATCTCCACCCTGTAGTCGGGACCGGCTGTCACTTCACCACGACTGTCCAAAAGACACCTGACCATGAGCTCAAGGCCTCTCGGGGTGTGAGACCCCTTGGAAGCTGTGGAGCGGTTAGGATTTTCTTCCTAGGCAGAAGGATCTGACTGAGGACCGGTATCATGACACAGTGCCTGGGCCCCGTGGGCTGTTGGCCTCCTGACAGACACAAGGCTGGCTATGGTTGAGTTTCAGGCCATCAGAAGCCAACTCAGGGTACTGAACTGACACAATCCCATGGTACATTGTGTCCTTCAGAAAGTTTCTTCCTAAGGGAAAAGCCCTGATTTCATCTGAACCAGTCACCATCTTCTGTGTAATAAACCATCACTGTAAGTCTTCAGTGTCCTGCTCTTGATATAGAAAGAATTTATCATTCCTTTAGACATTTTTGTAGTACATGTTCCTACATTGCTGTCATCAAACATGCTGTGAACGTGACCCTTACTATCAGAGCCACCTGTACCCTGCTGGGCTTCCCATAAGGAGGTTCTTTGGCTTCACGACCCCAAACAGCCTCCAAACTCCTTGCATCAGAGCATAAATACTTGTGTGATCAAAGGTAGAAAAAGCATAGTGAGGGCTTCCCAGGGCCTTGAGGCTGAGCAGGTGCCGCTGGTCCTCAGCCAGGGGTGGTGAGGGAAGGGCCCCTGATGACCTGTGTGTCAAGAGCCAGTGGTTGTCGGTGCCAGTCTGACACCTGTGTGGGGCAGGGACAGCTGCTCTGGTCCAGCTATTGTGTCATGTTGGGACACAGGGTGGTGCCCAGTGGATGCCTCCTGGGAGCAGGGCATGCACTGTTTCCCTCGTGTTTTATGTTCCTCTCCTCATCATCTTTGGTTCTATTTTGTTTTGTTTTAAGACAGGGTCTCACTCTGAACTATGTAGTCCAGGTTGCCCTTAAACTCTGGCAGCCTTCCTGCTTCAGCCTCCCAAGTGCCAGAATTATAGGTGTGAATCGCTTCTCGGTCTTTTGGCTAAGATCAAGTGCAGAATTATAGGTGTGCATCACAATGCCCAGTCTCAAAAGCACTACTCTTGTCACCCTAATTTAGTGCAGAGGGTCTTCCTAGTATCAACTGAACTTCCATAATCTAAACACCAACATCTGAAATGCTCCAGAGTCTGAAACTTGCTGAGTGTTCAGTCAGCACACCTTATTGGATTTGAGAGCATTTCAGATTTTCGATTTTTGAATTAGGAGTGCTGAGGTAGTAAAAGTTATGCAAATGTCCGTAAATCTGAAGTACTTTTATGCCCAAGCAGTTCAAAAAAGGCTCCTTAGCCTGGTATACTGTATCAGTCAAGGGCCGAGGATAACTCAGGGGCACTGCGCATGCCTTGCAAGTACAAGATCCTGTTTTTAATCTCTGGTACCGCAAAAAAGAAAAAAACCAAAAACTAACAGTCACTACTTAGGGATCACTTGCAACACACCAACCCCTGAGATGAGAGCCTTACACCGTGTTGCTCATTTAACCCTCACTAGAGACCTGGGGAGGCAGAGCCGACAGGCCCGCCTCCAGCTGCAGGGCAATTGGGCCGCTTACAAAATGAAGCAGCGTCCTCCACCGTGCACGCTGACCTGGGTCAGGTGGGGCTAGGCTTCCCTGGGCCCCAGGTCCGCGCTGGTCCGAGTGGAAATCTGTAGGAAGCCCTTCAGTGCACCACTGTATCCCATCAGAGGGGACTTCCCACCAGAGTAAGAGAAAGGGCCCTGGGGCCCAGCCTTCTCCCTGGGGGCCCGGAGGACCAGTGCTGGCTGGAAGACTCATTCCTTTGCTTGTCTAGCACTTTGTTGGACACCCACTAGCTTCCTGCACAGTGCTGAGTGTGGAGATGAGGAAGACCCAGCCAGGCCCCTTGAGGAAGACCTGGGGTAACAGGACACAGAGCAGCTCCTGGCAACATGCTCAGCCCACAGAGGAAGCTAGTGCAGCACTTCTGGGGAAGGGTGTCCCTGGGCTGCTGTGCACATTTGCATGGGGCCAGGCCACACAGATGTCAGGGAAGCCCAGAAGGCGCTGGATGGGAACTTGTCCATCTAAACCACTCAGAGCCCAGTTCATAAAATTGTGTGTGTCAATATTTTTAAAGTCATATAACTAATGGCAAGCTCTGCCAGACTCAACAGACCGCCTCCCACTGGGTGGTAAGTCAAGGGCTCACGCAGTAGAAACAACCCAGAGGAGAGGAGATTTTTTTTTTTTTGCTCTGCTTAGTGTCATGTGTATGGTGAGGTGCTGCCCTTGGACCTGTCTTCATTCATTAGCTCACTGCCTGAGCCCTGGGCTCTGTACCCCCATGTCGGATTTCCACCCCCCACCCCCACCCATGGGGAAGCAGGACCTTAATCAGGGCAGATTTGGTCTGCTGCCTTCTCCTGCCTGTCATCCAGCAGGCAGAGGCTGACAGGAAGCCACAGGAATGGTAACTGCCACCTCTAGGCCCTATTCCCAGGAGATTCTACTTCCTTCCCCAAAATAGGTCTTGACTTTCACCCAGCCTTCCTGGGGATCACCAAGCAAAGCATGGCTCTCACATGGTTTGTTCATTCCCTGAGCATTTCCCCGGCATCCACTCTGTGTGCTCAGGCCCTGGAATCCAGAATGACAAGACCTGGGCCCCTCAGCCTCCACTGAAGGCCTGTGGTCTGCAGACAAGCCCTCTGGAAACCTGGTGTTTCCATGATGTGCTCCAGGCTGAACTTGGCCCACAGAACCATGGCACCAAGGAGGGAGATGCCCAAGCTAGGCCCTGACCTCAGCTGTGAGCTGAGGGAGAAGTAGGTGCTGGCCTGCTGGGCAGCAGAGCAGCAGGGAGCCCAGGGGGAAACTCAAGGTTCCAGTGTCTGTCACCCCACAGGAGTCCCCCAGACATGGCCAGCAGAGAAGCCAGATCCCACATAAGCAGCACCCTCTCAGGACCTGGTCCCTAACAGGTGGGCAAAGAACTGACCCACCAGGCTTTCCAAGGAGCTCATAGGGGAGAGAAGAGGGTTGAGCACCGCAGGCCTGAGGTCGATGGGATGCCCTCACACAGTGGCCAATGCAGGAGACTGGAGAAGGCCCTGAAGCTGCCAGGCCGTGGACAGCCCTCCCTCAGCCCGGCCCACGTCTCCACAGGTGGAAATGGGTGGTCAAGGCCGTACCTGTGTCTAGCCAGTGGCAGGGAGAATAAGAGCAGATGAAGCAAATGCCCAGCACGACCTCAGAGACTGACAGAAAGGTGGGACAGAGAGCTAGGTCCTGCCTTTGCCCTGTGTGCTCTGCTGCACAGAAGGAGTGAGGCTCTGAAGAGAAACTTCACAGGGTAGAGATGGTGACCCAGCCTCAGACACAGGCAGGGGACAGCCAGGTCTCTGCCGGCCTGTCAGGAGAAAGGAAGGCCACCTACCCCTCCCCAGTACCCATGCAGCCTCAGGTCGGGCCCTGCATTGCATCCTGGGTTCAGCAGAGCCCTTGGTCAGGGCGGGTAACAAACCCATCTGCCTCCTCCTTATCTCCAGGGGTCACCTATGGACAAAGCAGGTTCAGGCCCTCGCTCTGTGAGCTGAGGGAGTCAGAGCTCTGAGCCCACCCCCACTCACATACATGATGGGAATTCTGCCTTGCGAGCCTTGGGGAACTGTGGTTGGCACAACCCCGGCCATTGGGCCTGCAGAGAGGCAGCTCCAGGCAGCACAGCTCAGAGAACCTGCCCACCTCAAACCCATGAGATGGAGGGAGACATGGCTATCTCTCAACCTCAGCCATCCCAGAGGCCACAGGACCATCGCATAAAAGTAACTTCCTGCTGTGCAAACTAAGATCTCAGTCTTGCATAGGAAAGAAGAAATACCTGCTAGGTGTGGTAGAGCTCCTCTGTCATCCCAACTACTTGGGAGGCTAAGGCAGAAGAATCCTAAATTCAAGGCTAACCTGGGCAATGTGGCAAGACCTTCTCTCAAGACAGAGTAGCAAGGGCCGGGGGCAGGGCCGTGGTAGAGTGCTGGCCTAGCCCTGGACTCAGTCCCCAGTGCTGTCAGACAATAAAAAACAACTGTTTGCTGGGTGCCTGCATTGTGCCAGGTGCTGTCCAGGCCCCGGGCAGAGTCCATGGAGCTCTCTGAGCCAGCCCGCCAGGCTGGGGTTGGGCAGGTGTGGGGAGCCAGGGAGGAACAAGAGGTGGGGGCAGGTGGTGAGAGCTTCAGTGAACACAGACAGGGCTCCTGAAGAGCATCATCTGAGAGCCCATCTGACCACACCCTGCTTGGCCCCTGCATGGCTGGGTTGGAGCAGGAATGGAGAAAGCCCCACCACCCTGCAGCAGCCTCACTATAGCACTGAGGGCCTCAGGCCTTAGAGCTCCTGGCTCTGGCCCTAGGAAAACCCTCAGCCCTACCATGGGCCTTAACCTAGAGCAAGAAAAAGGGCCAAAGGTTGTATAAGCAAAAGATCATTCATGAACCGCTGTGGCATACACTCAATAGGCTGAGGCAGGAAAATGGTCAGTTTAGTCCTGGGGTCCCTACCAAGATCCCACCTCAGAAATAAACAGAAAAGATTTCACAGTTGTATTGTTAGGAGGAAGCTGATCCTGCCTGCGTGCATGCAGAACTGGGGCATACTTGGGTATGGTCTTCTCAGCCAACAAAGCATGGCCCTCCAGCCCTCCTCGAGGCTGTCCCCCTGTCCTGCCTGCTCCCTGACCTGCATCTGTTGTCCACATGGCCTTGCTAGCAGCTTGGTCACGGCAGGCAGTGCAGAGGAGCCTCAGGGATCCCATGCTGACCACAGCAGCCATGTGCCACTCAGCACCTGCAGCCAGCATCGCGCAGGCCTTGCTGTCGTGGGTGGTCCACTGAGTGTGCCCCACATATGTCATCGCGTGATGCCCGAGCCTGCAGCTTCCAGGTCTCAGGAGGGGCACCTGGAGCCCAGTGGCCAGGCTGTACCCCTAGCTGTGGGGGGCAGGGCTGCCTGGAGACGTCCAGAGCAGATATCCAAACTGTGTAAAGGGGGACTCAGAATTCTTTATGCTGTGGTGACTCCTTGGCTGTGGGAGGCCCTGGGTCTTGTGAGCCCTACACTACCCTCCTGTCACGGTGAGGAGAGTGCTCTCAAGGCTGTGGGGCTGTGCAAGGCCCTGCTGAAGGGCTGCTCCCCAGTACCTGTGGCAAGAGCAACTCTGGGGAAAGCCAGGCTGGCTCTCACTGGCCTACTGTTGGCACAGGAGAGAGCCCTGGCCCTGTCCGAGTGTCTGCCAGGGCCCCAGAGTCATTGGGGCACTGTAACAGCTCCCCTGGCTGGCTTGTCGCCCTGGCCACACCTCCTCTGATCAGCTGTTCTCTTTCCAGCTGGGCAGCTGCTGGCCTGGCAAAGGACGTCAGTGTCAACACCACCAAGGTGCCAGCGAGCTCTGATTACCCACCTGCGAGGTCACACAGAGCATCCGCCACCCAGTTCTCCGTAGGGCCAGGCCGTGTCCCTCGTGCAGGGCTACACACACACACACACACACACACACACACACACACAGAGCTTCATCGCTACCTTTATGCTGACAAAGGCTTTCTGCACTGCAACCCGGCTCCTCCAAGAAGACCCCTCCTCTCCCTACCACAGCCACCAGCCTTTGGCAGGGCCGGGGCAGACTTGGATGCCTGGCCTCTGGAGACTCCTGAGCCAGAAAAACAAGCACTGAGCTGCTTTGCTGCATGGGCCCCACCTCTGAACCTATAGAAAGGCCAGAGTGGATGGAGCCCCACAGTAGGAAACCTGGCTCCAGCCTCACCCTCTGGACCTGTTATGCCTGGCTCCAGAGCCCCGCTCCTCTGGGGTTTTCCATGCCTGTGAACTGGGCCCCATTCATTTCCCTGTGGTTTCATGGGACTGTCCAAACCGTTGAGCAGGTTGCAGCAGGCCCAGCAGGAGAGGGGTCAGAGAGAGGCCTGTGTTGTGACACCAGACATGCCCTCCGAGGTGGGCGCCCTGCCTCTGCCTGCGGCTCCCTCTCCAGCCTCCTCTTTCTGGCTCTGGCCACCAGCACCATCCTAGCTGGCCAAAGCGAGAACTGACTGCAGCAAGGATCTGTACTTTCCCACTGCAGCCTCAGTGTGGTGCTGCCCAGACCACTGCCTCACATCACATGCCGTGCCCTCGCCTTTCCTACCACACTGCGCCAGTCAGGGCCACAGGAAGACAGCAGGACCCTCAGGGTCGCCACCCAGCCATTGAGAACGGGCTGTGCCCAGTCGCACAGCTCCTGCCACAAGAGGCCCGGCAGCTGCCTCTGTGGCTGCTGAGGGGCACAAGGCCCCGAGCCATGGTGAGGACCTACCCAGGTGGGGAGGGTCTTGTCTGCAGAAGGAATGAGTGCAGCTGGCCACGAGTGATTCTTACTAAATTTCTAAATTAGCAGTTTCACCAAGAGCTGATGGTGCAGCCCCTGAGTGGCACGATGCCGTCAGTGTGAGGCTCATGCAGAACTGTGGCAAGTGTGCCAGGGCTGAGGGCAAAGAGACTGCCTTGTCTCACACTTGGGTTTTTTGTTTGGTTGGTTTGGTTTTTTGAGACAGGGTCTTGCTTTATAGCTCAGGCTGGCCCTAAACTCACTATATAGCCCAGTCGAACCCTGAACTGAGCAATCCTCCTGCCTCTGTCTCCTGATTGCTGGGATTACAAACATGAGCCACCACACCCAGAATTATGGTATGTGGTACTGATTGCTGGTGGGTGTGAGTCACCACACCCGGTATTGTTGTATGTGGTTACCAGGGATCGAACCAGGGACCTTGTGCTTGCTAGGTAGGTGCCAAAACCACTGAGCTAAATCTCTGGCCCTCACGCTCAGTTTTTTTTTTTGTTTGTTTTGTTTTGTTTTTTTGGAGACAGGGTCTTGCTTTGTAGTTCAGGCTGGCCCTGAGCTCACTATGGTGCCCAGGCAAGCCGCCGCGAACTCAGCAATCCTCCCGTCTCTGCCTCCCGAGTGCTGGGATTACAGGCGTGAGCCACCATGCCCAGCATTATATGTGGTAACCGGGGATCAAACTCAGGTCCTTACGCTTGCGAGGCAGGCGC
>PVIC010055351.1:0-11262 GCA_004025085.1 Thryonomys swinderianus
GAGATTTCTCAGAAAACTAGGACTACGGGTCCCATTTGACCCTGCTATACCCCTGCTAGGAATATACCCAAAAGAACTTAAAAACTCACATTGGAAAGACAGATGTACACCCTTGTTCATAGAAGCTCAGTTCGTGATAGCTCAATCTTGGAAACAACCCAAATGTCCATCAACTGGAGAGTGGATAAAGAAGATGTGGGGTTTTTTTTTTTTTACAAAATGGAGTATTACTCTGCCATAAAGAATGACAAGATCGATCCATTTAGGTGCAAATGGAGACACCTGGAGGATATACTAATAAGGGAAATCAATAGATCACAGATAGACAATTTCTGGATCTTCTCTTTGGCATGAACATCTGTAGATGCAAATGAGTTCTAGCAAGTAGGACAGCTTTTATAGAGTGGAATATTTCTATAGGAAACTTGGTGTGGGAATGTGATGAGGGGAAGGAATAAATATGATACAGAAAGAAAATAAAAGACCATGTATAAAGGGGGGAGGAGGGGAGTGGGTAGGGATATGGGTAAAAATGAGAATTAACTTGTGGCATATACTGGTACAAAATTCCCAATGTTATATGTGATTTTGAGATGTATATAAATTGTACCAATAAAGAATTCAATTAAAACAAAGATTAAAATCACATGAAATATGCCGGGCGTGGTGGCTCATGCCTGTAATCCCAGCACTCAGGAGGCAGAGACAGGAGGATTGCTGAGTTTGAGGCTTGCCTGGGCTACATAGTGAGCTCAGGGCCAGCCTGAATTACAAAGCAAGACCCTGTCTCAAAAAAAAATCACACACACACACACAAAAAGTATAAAAGGAGAGGCTGGAGATTTAGCTAAGTGGGACTAGACCTGCATCACAAGGTTCTCAGAACCAGCACCCCTCTAAAAAGTACAAAGGGGCAAATAAAAAGCACTTTAAGATATCAATTCATAACACAGACTATACTCATAATAAAATTGAAAACAGTAGGTATTGCAAAAGATGTAAATGTGTTAGAATCATTATACATTAGAAAGTAAAGTGTGCCAGGTTTTGCAAAGCAATGTGGCTCCTACTCAAACCATTCAGCATTCATTTACCATAATATTTAGCATTTCCAATAAGAAATTATTGAAAACAATGTACTCATGAGTCACTCAACAATGGTGAAGTACATTCTTCTTTTTAATTGAATTCTTTATTGGTACAATTTATGTACATCTCAAAATCACGTATAACATTGGAGAATTTGTACCAGTATATGACACAAGTTAATTCTCATTTTTACCCATACCCCTATTCACCCACACATCCTCACCCCCTTTATACATGCTCTTTTATTTTCTTTCTGTATCATATTTATTCCTTCCCCTCATTACATTCCCACACCAAGTTTCCTATGGAAATTTCCCACTCTATAAAAGCTGTCATAATTTCTAGAGCTCATTTGCATCTACAGGTGTTCATGTCAAAGAGAAGATCCGGAATTTGCCTATCTGTGATCTATTGATTTCACCCATTAGTATATACTCCAGGTGTCTCCATTTGCACCCAAATGGATAGATCTTGTCATTCTTTATGGCAGAGTAATACGCCATTTATTTTTTTAAAAACCACATCTTCTTTATCCACTCTCCAGTTGACGGACATTTGAGTTGTTTCCATGATTGAGCTATCACGAACTGAACTGCTATGAACAAGGGTGTACATCTATCTTTCCAATGTGAGTTTTTAAAATTCTTTTGGGTATATTCCTAGCAGGGAGATAGCAGGGTCAAATGCAACCCCTAGTCCTAGTTTTCTGAGAAATCTCCACACGGATCTCCACACTAGTTGCACAAGTCTGCAATCCCACCAACAGTGGAGAAGGGTTCCTTTCTCCTGACAGCCACACCAGAATATATTGTTGGTTGATTCTGTGATAGTGGCCATTCTTTCTAGAGTGAGATGAAGTCTCAGTGTTGTTTTCATTTGCAACTCCCGAATGACTAGTGATGTCGAACATTTCTTCATATGCTTCTCGGCTGCTTTGACTTCTGCCTCTGAGAAGTGTCTGTTCATTTCAGATGCCCATATTTGAATTGGGTCTTTAAACTTGGGGAGGCTGATCTGTTTGAGCTCTTTATATATTGTAGATAATAGCCCTTTGTCTGATAAACAGCTAGGAAAGATTTCTTTTCCCATGTTGCTGGTTGTCTTTTAGCAGTGCCAGTGACTTCTTTGGCTGTGCAGAAGCTTTTCAGTAGGATGAGATCCCATTTGTTGATTCTTTCTGCTAGTTCTTGTGCTAGAGAGGTTTTATTCATAAAGTCTCTGCCTAAGCCAATGTCTCCAAGAGTTTTACCTAACCTGTTTTCCAGCAGGCTTATTGTTTCTGTTTTAATGTTTAAGTCTCGTATCCACTGTGAGTTTAGTTTTGTGCATGGTGAAAGAGATAGGTCTAGCTTTAGCTTTTGGCAGGCTAAAGCCCAGTTTTTCCAGCAACATTTGTTAAAAGGACTGTCTTTCTTCCATTGGGGATGTTTGGCTCCTTTGTCAAAGATAAGGTGGCTTAGTGTATCTGGAGTTGTTTCTGGGTCTTCTAATCTATTCCACTGGTCCTTGGGTCTGTTACTTTGCCAGTACCATGCAGTTTTTATCACAGCAGCTTTATAGTAGAGTTTTAAATTGGGGATTGTAAAACCTCCTGTCATGTCGTGGTTGCTTAGAATTGCCTTTGCTATTCTAGGTTTCTTGTGGTTCCAGATGAATTTTTGTATTATTTTCTCTAGCTCTGTGAAGGATACTGTTGGAATTTCAATGGGAATTGCATTGAATCTGTATAGTAGTTGTGGGAGTATAGCCATTTTGACGATGTTGGTTCTCCCGACCCAGGAACAAGGGATATCTTTCCACTTTCTGGTTTCCTTTTCTATCTCAGTTTTCAGAGTCCTATAGTTTTCAGACTAGAGGTCTTTCACTTCCTTTGTTAGGTTGATTCCTAGATATTTCATTTTTCTGGATGCTACTGTAAAAGGGATTGATTCGCCAATTTCTGTTTCAGTGAGTCTGTTGTTGGTGTAGACAAAGGCTGTTGATTTTTGAGCATTGACCCTGTATCCAGCAACACTACCAAATTTGGTAATTAAGTCTAGCAGTCTTTTGGTTGAGTTTTTAGGATCCTCTAGATAAAGTATCATATCAGCAAATAATGCCAGTTTAACTTCTTCCTTTCCTATCTTTATTCCTTTTCTATCTTTGTCCTGCCTGATTGCTATGGCTAATGTTTCCAGTACTATATTGAACAAGAGTGGTGACAGCGGGCATCCTTGCCTTGTTCCTGACCTTAGTGTAAAAGGTTTCAGTTTTTGCACATTGAGTGTGATGCTGGCCGTTGGTTTCTCATAAATAGATTATATTAAATTGAGATAAAGTCCATCGATTCCAATTCTCTGTAGGGTTTTGATCATAAATGGGTGTTGGATTTTGTCAAATGCTTTTTCTGCATCTATTGAGATAATTATATGGTTTTTGTCCTTGAGTTTGTTAATATAGTGTATTACGTTGATCGATTTACGTATGTTGAACCAGCGTTGCATCCCTGGGATAAATCCAACTTGATCAGGGTGTATGATTTTCTTAATAACTCTGTGTATTCAGTTTGCCAGTATTTTACTGAGGATTTTTGCATCAATGTTCATTAGAGAGATTGGCCTATAGTTTTATTTTTTGGTGGGAACTTTCCCTGCCTTTGGAATCAAGGCAATGGTTGCTTCAAGAAATGATTTGGGGAGTACTGCTTCCCTTTCAATTTCATTAAAGAGATTGAGAAGTACTGGTATTAACTCTTCTTTAAAAGTTTTGTAGAATTCAGCAGTGAAGCCGTCAGGACCAGGGCTTTTCTTTGTTGGTAGGTTTTTTATTATATTTTCAATTTCCCAGACTGATATTGAGTTTTTTAACATTTTTATATCCTCTTCATTCAGCTTTGGAAGTTCATGTGAGTCTAGGAATCTATCCATTTCTTCTAGATTTTCCATCTTCTTGGAGCATAGATTTTCAAAGTACGTGTTTATAACCCTTTGGACTTCCTCTGGGTCTCTGCTGATTTTCCCATTTTCATTCGTTGTAGCATGGATTTGACCCTTTTCCTTCCTTTGTTTGATAAGGTTGGCTAAGGTTCTGTCGATCTTATTTGTCCTTTCAAAGAACCAACTCTTTGACTCATTAATTCTTTGTATTGTTCTCTTTGTCTCTATTGCATTAATTTCTGCTTTGATCCTTATAATTTCCCTTCTAGTATGTGCTTTGGTTTGTTTTGCTCTTCTTTTTCTAATTGTCTGAGGTTCATCATTAGATTGTTTATTTCAGTTTGCTCTATTTTCTGAGTGTAGGCATTCACTGCTATGAATTTCCCTTGCAGAACTGCTTTCATTGTGTCCCATAAATTCCTGTATATTGTGCTGGCGTTGGTGTTTAGTTGTAGAAAGTGTTTAATTTCTTCTTTAATTTCTTTTGTCACCCACTGGTTGGTTAACAGAGTGTTGTTCAATTTCCATGTGTTTGTGCGGATCTTGGAATTTCTTCTGCTATTCAGCTGCAGTTTCAAGGCACAATGGTCTGATAGTATGCAAGGGATAACATCAATTCCTTTGCATCTACTTAAGCTTGTTCTATGGACTAGAATGTGATCTATCTTGGAAAATGCTCCATGAGTAGCTGAGAAGAAGTTATATTCTCGCTTTGAAGGGTGAAAAATTCTGTAGGCATCTAATAAGTCCATTTGCTCAAAAGTTTGATTTAGCTCAAGTATTTCCTTATTGATTCTTTGTCCAGTTGACCTGTCAATTTGTGACAGTGGAGTGTTAAAATCCCCTACTACTATTGTATTCATGGATAGCTGGCTTTTCATGTTCAGTAATGTTTGTTTTATATAGTTGGGTGCATTAGAGTTCGGTGCATAAATATTTATGATTGTTATTTCTTTCTCTTGGATAATTCCCTGTACAAGAATATAGTGACCTTCTTTATCTCTTTTAATCAGTTTGGGTTTGAAATCTATTTTATCTGCAAACAAGATAGCCACTCCTGCTTTTTTGCAGTTTCCTGTGGCATGGAGGATTGTTTTCCATCCTTTTATTTTCAGTCTATGGGTTTCCTTCTGAATTAGGTGTGTTTCCTGTATGCAGCAGATTGTAGGATCTTGCTTCTTGATCCAATCTGCTAGTCTGTGTCTTTTAATTGGCCCGTTGAGTCCATTGACATTAATGCTTATATGTGATATGGACATATTCAGAGCTGCCATGTTTCCCTGTTCTTGGGTCTTTTCTTCCTTGCTTTTCCCCTTTTCTCTTTAGTTTCTTGTTTGCTCCAATGAATTCACTCTCCTGGGTCTAGTAGGTATGGAATTTTCTGTGTTTTTTTCCAAGATGTTCTTTAGAATGTTTTGGAGTGCAGGTTTCATATTTGTGAAGCTTTTCAGGTGTTCTTTATCGTGGAAGAATCTTATTTTCCCATCTATTCTGAAAGATAGTTTTGCAGGATACAACAGTCTAGGTTGGAGGTTGTTTTCTTGCAATGCTTAAAATACTTCTCTCCACACTCTCCTTGCATTGAGTGTTTGTATTGAAAAGTCTGCTGTGATCCTAATGGGCTTCCCTTTGTAGGTGATTTTCTTCCTTTCTCTCACTGCTTTCAGTATTTCATTCTTTTGTTGTACATCTGGAAGGTTGATAATTATATGTCTAGGTGTAGATATTTTTATGTCACGGTGTTTTGGAGTCTGATAGGCCTCATTTATCTGTATGTTTATTTCTTTTCCTGTGAAGTTTTCTGTTGTTATCTCTGACAATAGCTTTTTTATGTCTTTTACACTGTCTCCTGCTTCCTCAGTGACTCCTATCAGTCTTATGTTATTTATCTTTTAGTCATCTAGAAGCTGTTGAATTGATTTCTCATGGTCTCTTGCTCTTTTCCATAGATTATACCTTTCCAGCTCATTGGCTGCTAAGCTGTCCTCTAGGTCTGAGATTCAGTTCTCTGCTTCATTCATCCTTCTTCGCAAGCTTTCATCATCCTTCATCATTCCCTGGAGCTCTGCTTGAAGCTGTTTAAAAGGTTCCATTGCTTCTGCTATCTTGGTTTCTATCATCTCAATGATCTCTTCTTTAATGATATCTTTCACTGTGGACCATATCCTTGTTTTGATCTCAGAGATGAGTTCTGATTTCCATTTTACTAGATCCGCTTTACTTACCATCTCCAAGAGTCCTGGTGTTTGAGTTTCAGTTTGCCCTATTTCCCTTTTCTCTGAATTTCCCTATGGTGGTGATCTTTGTGTTTGGTTTTTTGTGTATTTTCTCATTTCTACTCTTTCGTTGTTATTAATGCTCTTCTTTGCCTGATGACAGCAATGTTTGTTGCAGGTCTCTTTCTATTATCTGGGGCCCTTTGGATGTGGCACTTTCCCGGGGGGTCCTCCTTGAATCTGTAATGACCCTTGAGAGTTCTCACTTCTGACACATCATGGGAAGTATTTGAGCAGAACAATTACATCATGTTTGTTACCATAATATAATCAATGCCAATATCAGTATTAAATATGGTAAATAAGATAAAAAGTTTTGTTAAATTCTGTTGTGGAGACTTTGAGCTTACGAGTTACCTCTATGTCTATATGCCAGAATTCAGAATTAATCAGCAATGTGTATACAGTGTACAGATCGTAAATGTACCCCCCGAACCCTTTGGGGATAAAAGGTCACTGAGGAATCAGGGAGGTAGGGAGACAGGAGGAGAATGAAATAGGGTTAGCAGGTTTATGAAGATCACCTATACCCTAGAATCTCATATATGCCAGGGGGTAATAGAGGATAAAAGGGCATATGTATAATAGTACCAACTGTATGCTGTAAGACTATTGGAGGCTTTGCACACTTTCTTATAATATTACAGCAGAAGAAATAGGGCAGCCTAAGAATCTTTTTACTTCTGGGTATTGCTTCTGACAGGAAGATAGGAGAGGGTGTGGGGACAAGAGGTGGATACAGAGATCTAGGAGTAGATGGCAAAATAGAAGCTAGATACCCCCTTTTTATAATCTTGCCTGTTCTCTCAGTCAGCTCTAGGAGCACACCTCCTGTGGAGGGACACAGGAGATGGCTCCAGCTCCTCTAGGACCTGGGTCCTCACAATGCAGCGCTGGGGTGGGGTTGGGGCTGGGCAGAGGCCCTCAACCCTCTGTGGTGCGGATGGTGCCCAGGGTCCATACCTGACTCCTCACTGCACAGCTCTGGTGTACAGAGGGCCCGTGGGCTGCCCTCAGTCTGCCACCGCTGGAAACGGATGGTGGCTGGTAGCCGAGTCCACGCCGGTGCGGGATACAGTTGGCCAGTGGGCGGCCATCAGTCTGCCAGAAACGGATGTTGCCCAGTGGCCAGGTGAAGTACATTCTTAATTTCATAGTTGTGCAAACACAAAGTTGACTATGACATTACAAAGCAGTATAATGTTATGAGAACATCATGATACATGCAGACAATCCCTGACTGCACTGTTGTTATTTGGTGCATAACTCTACTCAAAGAAATCTATGCACAATTAGCCACAACAGCATTGCCTATGATACTCAGAGCATGAAATTAGCTAAAATTCATCTATGGGTGAGTGCCTACACTGTGTGAGACACAAACAATAAACTCATTTATTTACTTATTTTTATTTATACTGTTAGTTTTTCTGTGTAATTTTTATTAGTATGTATTCACAGTACATAATGACTACATTTATGCTAAGGAATTAGCATACAGACATTATTTATTATTGACTGGGATGAAGCCAGTTAACATAACCAATAAAACAACTGTGAGTGAGAAGCTGAAAAAGGAAGTTGGAAATGGGGAAAATAAAGAAGTCCAGGGAAGGAGGAAAAGGAAGAAGGGAGGAGGAAAGCAATAAGCACAAAGAAGAAGACAACATCTCAGAGGTTTCCTACACACTACATTATTATAAGTAATAAGCCTACACCATTTTCAAAGGCATTTTCCATTTTTTATGTGAAAATCAAGTCATTCTCCTTCAGACATCAGGAAGGCAGGTGTGCGAGTGTGAGTTCAGGTTTACCTCGAGGTGACTGTTTGTTGCAAACGTAGTGTCTTCTCTGAGAAAAGAGGAAAACAGGAATGAAAAATTCCCATAGGAATATTTTCAGATAAAATGATGAGGTGAGCAGTTTGCATAATGGTTCATATAGCAAAACCCAAGAATGAAATTGAGTGTCAGTGGAAAAAGAGTTAGTTATGAGAAAACCATGTCAACAGTCGATTTGGGTTATTTAGTTCAGGTTCACAATCTCAGGAGTGTCAGAAATCATGCAAACTTGGAAATAGACCATATAAAGGGGAGAAAAGTGAACAGGAACTGGTGAATAGGTGGCTGAGAAGAAATAAGTTCAAAAATATGAACCACAATGCCAAAGATTCTTTGGGAATAGAAGAAAATGAAGCATGTGCTTTAGAGAAGAAACAAGGCCAGTACATTGACATTCACATTTGACTAGAAGAACACAGTGTCCACACAGTCGTGAAGTCAGTTAACTACCAAGGACAAGATGTTGCTCTGCTGAGGAGTCTGCCCAAGGCCCCTGTCACATCCCTATTCCTCAGGCTGTAGATGAAGGGGTTCAGCATGGGGGTCACCACGGTGTACATCACAGAAGCAACAGAGCTTTCTTGGGAGGAATGGATCACTGAAGAACTGAGGTAGACCCCAAGCCCTGTTCCATAGAACAAGGAGACCATGCAGAGGTGAGACCCACATGTGGAAAACACTTTCGACTTGCTCACAGTGGAGGACATCTTCACTACAGTGATGATAATCTGAGAAGAGGATCCCAGTGACAGGAACTACATCCACCACCACAGTTGAAACATACAGAAGAATGATATTGATTGTAGTATCAGAGCTGGCCACCTTCAAAACAGAAGTCAGTTCACAGAAGAAATGTGGGATTTCTGTGCCCATGGAGAAAGTGAGTGGTGTCAGAAGCAGGATATGAAGCAACAAGACCAAGATGATGATGACCCAGGACATAAGGATCAGGAGACCACAGAGCTGAGGGTTCATGATGACCATGTATTTCAGGGGATGGCAGATGGCCACAAAGCGGTCATAGGCCATCACCATCAGGAGGAAATTATCCATTCCAGCCAATATCATAAAGAAATACATCTGAAGGAAGCATTCTGTGTGGGAGGTGTCTTTGCGCTGTTTCTGAATGTTCATCAGCATTTTGGGGACGATGGTGGAGATGAAACAGATGTCCACAAAAGACAGGTTGGAGAGGAAGAAGTACATGGGGGTGTGGAGGCGGGAGTCAGTGCTGACGGCCAGGATGATGATGAGCAGGTTCCCGAGCACTGTGACCAGGTACATGGACAGGAAGAGTCCAAAGATAAGGGGCTGTAGTTGAGGATCATCTGAAAGGCCCCGGAGGACAAACTGTGTTACCCCTGTGCGATTTTCAGCTTCCATGCCACTGCTTTTCTGCTTAGGTTGACATAATAGTCAACTGGCAGTTTCAGGAAGTGGTTACTCGACGTATCCCTCCTGGAGTGAACATCTTGTACCATGTGAAATTCCCATGACAGTGGTTCACTGAACCAAACTTTAAAGTCACAGCACCATTAGTATCAAATACAAGGCACATGCTGGACTGTATCTTCATATGTCTTTGCTCTTGCATGGGGCTGTACTGTGCTATATCAACAGAGAAAATTGACAGAATATACAATTGAAGGTTTTGATTTAAACATGCACAAATTCTTAAATTGAGAATTTACATAAATATAAAGGTAAAAGTCAGTAAAGTATATGATACCACACGCATGATAATCCTTGCTTAGTAGTTAATGAATTCATAAATTGGTGTATAAGATCAGAAAAGGAGCATACAGTTTATAGAATAGAGCACAGAAGATTTGCAAACTCTCGAGAAAATAATCTCTTTTGGAGACCCTAGAGATCCCAAAGGGTGAAAGAAAGAAACAGATTATGAGTTTGGAAAGACAGATCTCAGTAGGAAACAAAGATACTTCTAAGTACAATGAATTCATCCTCACAGAGTAAATAAAATGAAATTTTTCATTCTCATTAGTTAGAGAGAAAGCCCAGTACCCAGATCTCTCCTCTGTTATTTCTTTCTGCATCAGCCTCAGCAGGATGCAAGGATGTTCTCAGATGGCTGTTATCTCCAACATGCAAACCTGGGGAGCCCACTTAAGGTTTATCAATAAATTCCAGACAATGACCACCAGGGACATGTTTAAAGTGTGCTCTGTTCCAAGATGAGAAACCTCTGGGTGTCTCATTAAACATGTTCTGTTGTTGTCTTCCCTTTCTCAGAGCACAGCAACTCAATAGAGTGGAAAGATAACAGAACAAAAAATTTTCATTTCTGTTCATGTAGGGCACAACAGAGGAAAATTTTTCTTGAAAGGAAAAATTGTTTTTTGTTTCTTTCTTATATTTGAAGGTCACCAGACACTGTGTAGAAAAACATTAGATTCTATACAGACAAATCAGGAATTATGCCTGGACTATATGCCTTTCTTGAAAATTTCTGGAGATTTTAAGAACCATTTGATAACCATAACCCCATGAAGAGAATGATCCCACATTAATGATTTTCCTTGTTTTTTTCAAATTTATTTAATGTTAAATTATCAAATAAAATTTTATGTGCTTAATGTGGATAACATGTTTAAAAGTGCTATGCAAAGTGAGGTAGTTATATAGATACTAACATACATGTTACATCACATACTTATTATTTTGGGGATGATGATCCTTAACACCCACTAGGAATTTTTCAAGAATATGGTATAATGATACATTTCTCTCATGTATGGTATAATGATACATTTCCTCATGTTGTACAAGTTCCTGCATGTTGTAGCAGATGACAAGGCTTTCTTCTTTTCAAAGACATAACATTACATGTCCATCAACTGGAGAGTGGATAAAGAAGATGTGGTTTTTTTATAAAATGGAGTATTACTCTGCCATAAAGAATGACAAGATTGATCCATTTGGGTGCAAATGGAGACACCTGGAGGATATACTAATAAGTGAAATCAATAGATCACAGATAGACAATTTCCAGATCTTCTCTTTGGCATGAACACCTGTAGATGCAAATGAGCTCTAGAAAGTAGGACAGCTTTTATAGAGTGGAATATTTCTATAGGAAACTTGGTGTGGGAATGTGATGAGGGGAAGGAATAAATATGA
>PVIC010055352.1:0-11214 GCA_004025085.1 Thryonomys swinderianus
TCGCAAGCGTAAGGACCTGAGTTCGATCCCCGGTTACCACATATAATGCTGGGCGTGGTGGCTCACGCCTGTAATCCCAGCACTCGGGAGGCAGAGACGGGAGGATTGCTGAGTTCGTGGCGGCTTGCCTGGGCACCATAGTGAGCTCAGGGCCAGCCTGAACTACAAAGCAAGACCCTGTCTCCAAAAAGCAAAAAAGCAAAAAAAAAAAAAAAATTAAAGAAGAAACAGAAATATATATTAAAATGGAAGTCTGAGGAAGATTATCACAGACTTGAAACATAAAAATTCTGACACGCCACGTAAATTGAAAAAGTCTTTTTCCCCTCTTAGCAAACTGCTGACAGTGAACAGAGGAGCTTCTGTCCAGTTTCCCTTTCCATTAAGTTGGTAATTTCCCATTCTGAACATCCTTGCCCCTCCATTCAGTTAGTCATTGGTTTTGTTAATTATAAGGAATGCTACTCCAATATGTTATGCTGCCATGTGAGGAAACTGCAGAAGCTGGAAGGTCATTGTGAACAGACCATAAAGGAGTTCTTAGTTTTCCTCTAAGTTAATCTTCAGAGCGTCATCCCAGAGGGGCTTTTCCTATACAAGGAGGGAAAGGATGGCACATTGGAACCCTGGGAAGAATCTGAACAAACTACCCTTACTAGGTTCCCCATAGTTTATTAGCATAATATCAGGCTTTTTTACCTTCCAGTAAGAATTCTGTTACTCTTCATTAAAAAAGAAAAAACTTCCATGTTTATTTCAGTATTCATTTCCTGTAGGCCTCTCTGTCACTTAATAAATTTGCATAGTTTTCTCTTAATTTCTCTTTTTTTTGATTGGGCTTCAGATGTGAAGGCCATGTTAGTGTATTGTCTAAATTACTGTCAGGGAAAGGATGAGGAAAAGATATCACCTAAAAAAATAGCATCTGCCCTCTAAAACTATGAGCTAAAAGTAAGCCTGTCCTCTAATTCTTGGGTGTTAGATATTTTGTCTCAGGAACAGGAATGGGTCTGAGACAATCAATATATATCTGTGCAAATAAGAGTGCCAGGAAAAAGTCATATTAGTAATTTCCTTTTCATTTAATAGGAATTTACTTTTAAAATGAGACTCCAAGGCATCCTTACATGTCATGGAATGACTCATGTCACTCAACATCTGTTCAAGTGGTTTTTAAGAAACATATTTTTAGTTAATGATTAATAGATGACACACCAAAATTCTTCTCTAAAAATTTTATCTAAAAGAGCATATAACATGTTAGGTTTTATGAGTCATTGAACATGCTATGAAATTAAAATTATGCTGAAATACAAGTAAAAATCTGATTGGTTTATCTAAAATAATTTCACTGGCTATAAAATAATTTTCATATTATCTTACCAAGTGGCTATCTAGTCTATGTCATTCTGTGTAACTTTCTTCCAAATTATCAAAAAATTGATTATTCCATGTGAAATTTATTCACTGCTTTAGAACTCCTAAAATACAGGATTTTTATTGTGCATGTGGTGTGTGTGGGTGTGTGTGTGTGTGCGCGCGCGCGTGTGCGCATGCTGAGAATGTAATCCCAGGCCTTTCAGTGAACATCCATAGCCATTTTTTAATGTTTTTAATGTTTTTTTTGAGCGAGAGTTTATTACTAAATTACAGTCTAGAGTCACACTTTTATTCCTCCTACTTCAACCTTATTCTGTTTCTGAGGGTAGAGAAAAAGAAGTCACTAATTTTCCCCCTCTTTTTTACTTTATACTTGTGTTTGGGAGTGGCATTTGTTTTCTGCCTAAGTTAGGCCTGGCAGTATACATTAATCAGGCTGTTTGGGGAAACATGCAAGGGTTAGGAAACCATGGGGAAGTAAGATGTCTTAATTAATTTCTTCATTGTTGAGACAAAATGCTCATAGCCACAGTTAAAGGAGGAAAGGTTCATTTGCCTCATGGTTTGTAAAGATTTTAGTTCAAAGTTGGCTGGTTCCAAGGTAAGTTGGAAAGACAGAAGACAGCAAGTGATAAGGGACCAGAGACCCTATTTCTGTCCCTTATATCTTATTCAGGCTACCCACCCTTTGGTGAATAACACACACAGGATGGGGACCCTTAGTCCTACCCAGAACTATGCAAAACCAGTGGATTCACTCAGTAACCACCTTAATCCCAGCATCACACTCTAGATCCAGCCTCTTCTGAAAAAGTCTTCACCGATAATAGAAGCCAATGGATCATTGTGTATGTGTAATATGTGGAAGACACTGGAAGAGTTTAGAACATTTAGAAACTTACCACTTGATAAAATAAAGGATTACCTTTTTTATAATTGAATTCTTTATTGGTACTTTTTATATAGCTCACAATCATATACAACATTGGGGAATTTGCACCAGTATATGACACGAGTTAATTCTTATTTTTACCCATATCCTTAACCACCCCACAAACTCCCACCCCCTATATACATGTTCTTTGTTTTCTTTCCAAATTATATTTGTTCTTTACCCTCATTACTTTCCCCTGCCACATTCCCTTTGAATATTTCCTATCTCACAATCTATCACATGTTCTAGAACTCATTTACATCTACAGATTTTCATACCAGAGCAAAGATATGCTATTTACATATCTGTTACCTATTTATTTCACTTATCAATGTGTCCTCAAGATGTATCCATTTGCACATAGATGAATGAAACTTGTCATTCTTTATGGGAGAGTAATACTCCATTTTATTTTTAAAAAATATCCAGTGTCCAGTTGATGGGCATCTGTCTGGGTTGTTTCCAAGATTGGGCTATCACAAATTGAGCTGCTATGAACATGGGTGCCATATGTCTTTATGATATGATTTCTTAAATTCCTTTGAGTATGTTCCTAGCAGGAGAATAGGAGGGTCAATAGGACCTCTAATCCTAGTTTTCTGAGGAATCTCCACACTGATCTCCACAATGGTTGCACAAGTCTAAATCCCACAAGCAGTGGAGAAGGCTTCCTTTCTCCCTGCAGCCTCGCCAGCATTTATCGCTGGTTAATTTCTCAATAGCAGCCATTCTTTGTGGAGTGAGATGAAATGTCAGTGTTGCTTTCATCTGCATCTCTTGAATGACCAGTGTTGTTAAGCCTTTCTTCATGTGCTTCTTGGCTGCTTTTATTTTATGCCTCTGAGAAATGTCTGTTCATTTCAGATGCCCATTTTTGAATTGGGTCTTTAAACCTGGAGGATTGATTTGTTTAAATTCTGTATATATTCTAGAGAGTAGCCCTTTGTCTGACAGACAGCTAGTAAATATTTTTTGTCCCATGTTGTTGGTTGTCTTTTAGCTGTGGCAGTGGTTTCTTTTGCTATGCAAAAGCTCTAGTAGGATGAGATCCCATTTGTTGATTCTTTCTGCTAGTTCTTTGACTATAGGGGTTTTGAGGATTACCTTTTTATTTAAGCCAATCAAGATTCCTTAAATCTCTTTATCTATTGTATAATTGTTCAATAAAGATTTATTTAGTGAATAAATATTCTAGAAAAACTTTAAGGAAATACAAATCTCACTGGATACATGCAGATTTGAATATTTATATTAGATCTATAATTTATAGGAGTTTTAGTTTAATGTGGTGGCTTACAATATTGTTACTAAGGACTGAACACTTTTTTGTAGGATATGCCAAATACACCAATTTTAATTTAAAAATAGTTATTTTTGTGATAGATTACAAAATTAATGCAGAGCTTCAGTAAAACACTTTCTATTAAAGAAAGGTAATAACTGATAAAATGCTTTCTACCTAAAGAGACTAGTTGTAAGTCAAAGAAATGAGTACAAAGTTCTCTTTCCAGAAAGTACTGGCATGGGGGACCAGCAGAGAGTACATGGGGACAGTTGGTAGCTGTAGAAGAGAGAAACATGGCTGAAATCTATGTGACATCATTATTCCTATGTGTTTATTGTAAAACATTTTAATTTCATATAATGTAACAGAGGAGTATCTTCCTATTATTTGGTCCATAGGACCATCGCTCGTAATTTGGCCTCTCAGTCTTCACCAGGCTGGCAAGTCAAACATAGATCTGCTTTGCTCTTGGGAGCTTTTATAGAAAACACTGTGCCATTTTCTTTTTCTCACCTTCTTGTTTTTTTGGCTTTACAGTGTTATTCACATTATTGTTGATCCTTAGTGGAATAGGATTCTTATAGATCTGCACTTTAAATCCCTGAAGGCACACAGTCAGTAGTTGAAATTTAATGGATTCAGAATAGCAGCACAACTACGAAAACCAAATAAATAAATGTGTAACTTTGTAACCAAAAGCGATGACTTAGACTGAAGTCTAGCACTGGCAGTAATAAGACATCAAAGGTATCCCTCTTCAGGCTGAGAGAATATTGGACTAGGAAGGGGTGTGCATGAGAGGGCTGTGACCTTCAGAATGGAGATGGAATCACAGTGATAGAGCCTCAACACAGCCACTGAAAGATTTCATATCCAAGTCAGCCAGTGAGGGTGCTCTGTGCACAGCTGCTAGCAACCATGTACCCAAAAAAACAGATTTTTTTTAAAGAATGTCAAAACTATTTCAATAGTGTAGCTTAAGTTTGATGTAAATCATAGGTTTTTTTCTTTGCTTCCTTATTTTTTTTTTTTAATTTCAAGTTTGACTAACTTTACAAGCTGTCTCCTTTTTTTGGACTTTGACCTGTAAGGCTTTGGAATGTCTAGTTTTTACTACACCCGGAGCTTTACTAATAACAGTTTCACGTATAATAATCATGTGTGTGACTTCCTTTTGTTCACAGGGCTATAGGAAGGCCTTAGATTTTTTTTCTTTATGTCCCTGAAAAAATCTCTAAAAACAACATATTTTCCAGTTCCACATAAAGGTCAAAGAACAGGGGCAGCATGGTTATATATTTCCATTCACCACAAACAGTGCCTTAACCTCCATTTGAACCTAAAGCTGGCACCATTCCTGCAATTCATAGTAACATTTAAGCTTTGCCAATATAAAGAAAACTACTCGTCCTTTACATCCATATAAGAGCTTGGGATTATTTTTTAAAAATCTAGGCTTTGTGGTAATTTAAAAAATGACTTTCATTGTATCTTTTAAACAGATAGTTATTTTCCTATAACTTAGAGTCTGCACATAAATTAACTGAGCATTTTGCTGTCTTCATTTTAAGCTATTTTTTTTCCTATTTTCAGCTTTCTAAGAAGTATGGAGTTCATGTATGTGGAGAAGGTGGAGAGTATGAAACATTCACTTTGGATTGCCCTCTATTTAAGAAGAAAATAATTGTGTAAGAGATCATTTCAGCATTTTCTTCTCTTTCCTTAACTTTCAATGATAGAAGCAACTTCACCTTAAGCTTGAGGCAACTTTAGTTGAGAGAAATAGAACATGTCCTCTAAGTTCACAAACACTCAATTTGTTTAATACCACTAAAATCATTCAAATACTTAAATCATGTCTGACAAGACGAGGCCTTCATAGAGGGCTTCATAGAGGGCTATAAACTTTTTAGACATCACACTTTCGTTTACTTGCTGATTATGGCCTGCAGTAAAACTGGTACCTACACACTGACACTTTTATCCTTTCATGAAGTGTGAATTGCTTGTGTTATTTATCTTTCATTACAACTACATTTGATAAAGCGCCACATCAGTAGCCTGTGGGTTCCATTAACTCCGTCCTCTTTTTCCTGTCTTTAACAAGTTAGAATGGTAATATTAAACATTTCTCGGTGGTTATCAGGGGTTGTTTTTACATTGAAACTGTTTCTAAACAGATTCAGTTTATAGTGAGTATTCTGATCTTGCTATAAATTATTAAGATTAGTATAAAGAAAAACAGGAACTTTCTCCAGTTTGTTACATTATTACTCATGCTTTAATTTATGTCACTCATCTTAGATTCTAAGAGACCATTTTACCAGTTTTTCCTAAGCTCTTATGCCTCCTGGAATATACTGCAGAATTACAGCTGGCTAAATGGAGAGTTTCAATATTTTCAACATGATGACTTGAATTCTTTGATACTAGTAATAAAAAAGGGAGTTATATAAGAAAATAAAGCAGCTAAATGTGGATAATCTAAAGGATTTTTTAGTAAAAATGATGAGACACTTTCATCACCATGTTTAATGTTCATGTATTCTTTTGTGTCCTAATTGCTTTTCCATTAATTGTCAAAAGAAGGGAATGCTAAAAAAAAATAGTACTTTGCATTTTATGTAATAAATTGAGGTGCTAGAACTCTCCAACCTGTGCAACCTGGTAGCTGTTGCACATATACTAATTTACACTTCCTAACTAGCAGATCTATCTATTACTGTACCTCAACCTAGAAAAATAATATTTTTCATTCTCTTAATTTTGTAGACATAAGAAGTTAAGCCTGACAGAGATCCTGGGATGAGGGAATTAGGCATGCTGTAGAATGTGTCACAATGGTGAATTAGGAGCCTTTAGTGCCAAAGTGAATTGTTTATTACAAATAAATAGTCACTTATTGAGGAAAACTATATAGGAATTCTATAAGGTACTATTCTGCTCTTTAGGAGTAGTCCTTGCTTGAAAAAAAAATAAAAGATGTGAAAAGAGAGATGCAAATATAAAGTGTACAGTTTGACAAGTTTTTACATCCTCTAAACATTTAATCACCACAATCAGTCAGACCCACCAAACACTCCTAATTCTCCTTTGTATTCCAATATTGAAGAACTGCCAATTGTTTTCTGGCGTTTGTACCACCTCCCATACCCTTCAGTGGTATATGAGAGTTATAGTTCCTCTGTATCTTCACAAACATGTAGTATTGCCTTTGTGTGTGTTCATGTATGTATTTAGCCATTCTAGCGTGTGTATATTGTACATGTTAATATGATATTGGGCATCACCCTAATGAATAATAATGTTAAACATTTCTTTTTATGCTTATTTTTCAGTTATATATCATCTTTGAAATGTTTTCAAACTCTAGAATATTAAAAAATAGATTAAAATGGGTTGAATTTTATAAATTTATTCTATGCTGTAGATACCACTGCTTCATCAGCTATAATGTTGACAAGTTTTACCCCAGTTTCTATCGTGAGTCTTTATCTCACTAGTGTTTTGAAAAGTAGAAACTTTGGCAGAATTTTGGCAGTATGCAATTTATGTATTTTTTCAATTATAGATTTTGACTTTTAAGTCATATCTGATGAATGTTGTATATTATAAGGTCACAGAGATTTTTCTTTCTCTTTTAAAAATTCCATAGTTTTAGATCTTACATTTAGTTGTGTCTCATCGTAAGTTCCATTTTTGTTTTGTTTTGAGACACTATGTCACTTAGCCCAAGCTGGCCTCAAACTTTCAGCAACCCTCCTACCCCAGGCTCAGTCTAGATTACAGGCAAGCACTGCCATTACAGGATTGAGTTCTTTTTTCAGTATGCATTGTTCCAGCTCTATAGATTGAAAAGGTCCTTCTTTCTCCACTGCAATGTTACACATTTTTTTCAAATATAAGTTTGTATGTATGTGCAGGTCTGTTTCTCTACTTTCTGTTGTATTCTATTGATCTTTGGCTCTATTTCAGGATCACTGTTTTGATTAATGTATGATTTAATCAAATTTCAAGTTATTAAAAAAATAAGTCAGCAAGAACAAACATCTAAGCCACAGTGGGCCTCAGTGCTGTGGGATGAAGATGAAGAAATGAAATCTTTAAACTGTACAGTGAAAAGTGACAGTTTTTGAACAAGGGCTTAACCTGATTGGCTCTAAATCTTTTAATACTATGGTAGAGAGTAGCCCTGGGTTTTAGGAAGTGGATTAGCAAGGAAAAGAGATGTAATTAGAGTATTCCAGACAGACACTGTGTGATTTCCTGACCTATGATAATCTAGGCACAGCAGAAATAGAGTCCACATAATCTTGGGTGTGACACTCACATTCACCATGCGCGGTGGGAGTGGTCCTGCCATGGGGCTGGAGTAGGCAGTCCCTCTCAATGTCTGCCAGTACACTGCAGGCCCTGGCAAAACAGCACTGGCCCACAGCTACTATGATGTCCTCAGAATGCCACCTTTCTTGCTGTGCTCTTACCTTTGCACTCCATTCTAAGTTCATAGATAACAGCAACACATTCTCATACTTAGGGCAAGGGAACTCACAGTCCTCTGAGGTGTTTCAGATGACTGAAGTCAGCCATCAAGGTGATCCACACCATCTTTCTGCTCTTTGATCTATTAAAAAAGTAATATTGCTTCAAAGTGTCCCCAAAATCTTTATACCATGTATACAGAGTAGTAAATATATTCTTTATTTGTAAGAAAAAACACCATTGTACCTTCATTAATATTTAATTAGCCTGCAATCTGAGTTTGATACTTAAAGTTATTTTTCCTTCATTCTTCATAGGTTTTACTTCTTTCAGCTTTAGGACTTTCTTAATCAATTCCTTTAAATTACTTTCACATTTTCCTCACTTTGTTGAATATTTCCATTTCTTTTCCTATTTTTATAAGTATATTTCTGCAGTACATAAGATTACATTCTTTGTGTGGAAGTGGTGCATGTACATGACACATCTCAAATGATTTTTTTCAATCTCTTTCTCTTCTCTACATCCTCTACTTCTGTCCCTTGATCTTCCTCCTACTTGAGAAAGATGTTTCCCCATTTCTATTATTTACTTTTTATTTGCCTTTTATTTATGATTTGAGTTTCTCGTGTAATAAAAACTATAGCCATATTTAAGCTTTTGTGTCTGATTTATTTCATTTAACATTACATTGTCAAGATGGATCTGTTTTCCTACAGATGCCACAAATTTATCTTTCTTTATGGCAGAGTAGTACTTGATTGTGTGTAAATTAACTTTCCTCAGCCATTCACTATAAATGGACATACATGCTACTTCCAAAATTAGCTCATTTTGGCTGTGAAAACTTCCGGTGCTTGTTCTAATGCTTAAACTCTCACTAAAAATGTTTAAATATTACTAAATTATTTTATCATTTATAACATAATTTTATGTATTTTATTGACCTTTTATTCCTCTTTTAGGTTATAACTAGAAATTACAGGCTGCAACATGTCATGATTCAATGAAAAAGGGTGTCTCTTACTATACATAAAATTTTTGCCTTTTAAAAATATGATCATCTGGGGCTGGAGATTGAGCTCAGTGGTTCCTACACCTGCCTGGAAAGCGCAAGTTCCCTAGTTCGATCCCTGGTAACCACATACAACAGTACCAAGCATGGTGACTCACGCCTACCAGCAGTCAGTACCACATACCACAGTTCCAGGCACGGCGGCTCCCACCTGTGATTTCAGCACCTGGGAGGCAGAGGCAGGAGAATTGCTGAGTTTGAGGCTTGCCTGGGCTACATAGTAATCTCAGGGCGAGCATCAACTACAAAGTGAGATCCTGTCTCAGAAAAAAAAAAGGAAAAGAAAAAGACAAAAAACATGATCTGAATGAATATGTCTTATTTATTCTAGAACTGTATGTAAATGAAAGTTGTTTTACTTACAGTCTTCTAGCTGATACAATTTAAAGTAAATTTTATTCCCTGTAACTACTTAACAATTGTCTATTCATAACAATGGATCCTACAATTTAAAATTCATTTTTGAGACCAGTATTTGATATAATAAATACTGGTATCCCATACCTCGCAAACAAGTATTTATTTATTAGTATTCTATTTCATATGTCTGAATCAAATCACATTTGTTTTTGGTTAAAACAAAAGACAAGCATACCTCTAAAAGAAGATCTTTTTTTTTTTTTTGAGACAGGGTCTCGCTTTGTACTTTAGGCTGGCTCTGAGCTCACTATGTAGCCTACACAAGCTTCGAACTTAGCAATCCTCCTGCTTCTGCCTCCCGAGTGCTGGGATGACAGGCATGAGCCACCACGCCAGGCACTGTGGTATGTGGTGTTGATTGCTGGTGGATGTGAGTCTCCACACCCAGCATTGTATGTGGTTACTGGGGATCAAACTCAGGACCTTGCGCTTGTGAGGCAGGTGCCCGAACCACTGAGCTAACCCTCTGGCCCAAGAAGAAGATCTTTTATATCTGTGATTATTTATTTCTACTTAAGAATTCTGATACACAGATTAAGAGATCAAGATAGTTCTAAAAGTTTATTATAAAATATGTGATGCTTGAGGCCAGGAATGTAGCTCAAGTGGTACCACACCTACCTTGGAAGCACAAGTGCCAGAGTTCTATCCCCAGTACTGAAAAAAAAAGTTTTGAAAATATGTAATGCTTGATTAAATTTCAATTAACATTTTAAAAGTCTTATGGAAAGATGAGTGTAACAGAATTAGACCCTAGCTTTAAAAAAAAAAAAAAAGTGTAAGACAGTTGTGGGTTCTGAAATACAAAACATATTTTCTTGTGTGTGTATGGTGTGTAAGAAGTGAAATCTTCAAGTTCTATTAATGCTAGTTATCTTTTTTGGCATCGATATAAAACTTATTTTTAATGTCAATAGTTCGTACAGTTCACAGTATTATACCACAAAGTTTTTATGTATGGACAGATGTATGGAAGACATAATGAAGGAAGTGACAGAAAAGGACCAAGTTCTCTCATTGAAACACTGTATGCTCTCTTTTCCGTTTCTCCATCCTGTTTATTTTCTACCCATTCAAGACAGGCTCAGCACGCTGTACTGGAACGTAGCATTTCACTGAGAGAATGAAGCAGATACCTTACCTGCTTTGTCACATCATTTTCTATGTTCCTTGAGAATTCATTTGAACTTAGGAACTATTTTTCTTGTATTTAATTTTTAGATATCTTACTTTCTATTTTTTAGGGATGTTATATAGTGATATTGATCTATATATAAACACATAAATTATACATGAAAGAAACTTCATATGAAGATAGGTAATTGAATAATTGATGTGACTTTCTGATTGTTTCAGTAATGTGTAAATGTGAGGATATTAACAAAGTAGCTACACATTTATTAATTTGACAATTATCTAATGGCTACTAGATGTTTTACTCTGAGCAGAACAATCACATCATGTTTGTTACCATAATACAATAAATGCCAATATCAGTATTAAACACAGTAAATAAGACAAAAAAGGTTTGTTAGATTCTATACTGGATACTTTGAGCTTATGAGTTACCTCTATGTCTGACTCCTCACTGCACAGCTCCGGGATACAGTGTGCTGCTGGGCGGCCTTCAGTCCACTG
>PVIC010055353.1:0-11256 GCA_004025085.1 Thryonomys swinderianus
TTCAGTTGATAGACATTTAACCTGATTTAAACATTATACAATGTATTAAGACATTACATGGTACTCCTTAAACTTGTAAAATGTTATATACAGTTCAGTTAAAATATGAAGTAAAAATGAGTATTATGAAGAGCTGAGCATGGTGGCACAGACTTATAATCCTGGCTACTTGGGAGACTGAGGCAGGAGGATTATGAGTTTTAAGGGTATCCCAGGCAATCTGTGAGGCCTCTCAAAAATTTTTCAAAATATTTGAAAATTTAATTTTAAAAAACACCCAGGATGTATTAAGAGTGGAAAATACTCATGTCACATTCAGCTTTTGTCACTGCTGGTGCCATAGGTGTTTCTGTGGAGAGCCCCCGGCACCTGGTCCCAACCCCCAGGCCCTGGGGAGCTGTGGGGTCTGCTCCCTGCACCATGCCCAGAACATGCAGAGCACCCTGCCCAGGTGGGCTCTGTGCCCCGCGCCTTGCAGAGAGAGAGCTTGCTGACCGCAGCGGTGTCCTGTGATTCTCTTGACAGTGGCTGTTGGCCAGATCGGAAACTTCCTGGCTTACACGGCGGTGCCCACTGTCCTCGTAACCCCTCTGGGTGCCCTTGGAGTGCCGTTCGGGTGAGAGCTGAGATTCTGTGTTCGGTAGTTAATGTGTAGTATAGATACAAAATACTTTTCGTTTTAAATGTTTCTGTTAAAAAATAAAATTGTAAGTAAAGTCTTCAGATTTCTATATCGTCTAATTTTAACTCTTAGGATTTATTGTAGTGCTTTGCAGATTCCTCTAGCTTGTGTGTGTGCATGTGTGTGTGTGTGTGTGTGTGCGTGTGCACGTACATGTGTTTGGTCTTGGAGATCAAGCCCAGTGCACCGTGCATGCTGGGCAGGTGCTATGCCACATCCACAGCCCCTCATATCTGACTTGTTCATGCTTGTCCATGAATCTGATGTTGTTCACTCTTGTGGACCTTGCCCTGGATAACTTTTTAGAGATTAGTATTTTCCCCCAACCTTGGCAAGCAAGTTATTTCCTTTTTTTTTTTTTTTTTTTTTCCTGAGACAGGCTTTCACTATATCCAGCCTGGCCTTGACCTCACTATATAGTGCAGGCTGGCTTCAAACTCATGGTGATCTTCCTACCTCAGGCTCCTAAGGTTGGGATTATAGGTGTGAACCACCATGCCAGGGTGGAGCCTCATTTTATGAACTTGCTGTTTTAATCCATTTTCTGGAGATATAACAAAATACCTGAGACTGAGCAACTTTTTTTTTTTTTTTTTTGAGACAGGGTCTCGTTTTGTAGTTCAGGCTACCTCTGAGCTCACTATGTAGCCCAGGCAAGCCTGGAACTCAGCAATCCTCCTGTCTCTGCCTCCTGAGTGCTGGGATTACAGGCGTGAGCCACCACGCCAGGCACTGTGGTATGTGGTATTGATTGCCAATTGCCGGTGGGCGTGAGTCACCACACCTGGTATTGTTTGTTGTATGTGGTTGCTAGGATCGAACTCAGGACTTCAGGTTTGCCAGGCAGGTCCCAGAACCACTGAGCTAAATCTCCAACCTGAGCAACTTTTAAAGCAGAGAGGATTCACCTTGGCTCTTGATTCTGGAGGCTTAAATGTTCAAGACCCGGCAGCTGCAGCTGGTAGGGCCACATACTGCTTCCATTTGTGGCAGAAAGCAAAAGGGACAGAGCAGAGGGGACTCTGGGACTCTGACGAGGCCAGTCTTGTGGGAGGGGCTTAGTGCCCTGTACAAATCCCACAGCACTGTGAGTCTTGGTAGGGCAGACCATGTCCAAACTGAAGGACTTTGCCTACTACAAAGCATAAGACGTTCGCTAAGTGGATGACCACATTCACCATGTAAATACATTTCTATTTATCTTTGAAGAAATCATTCAGAAGCAGAGATAGGACAGTAGAGGAATAAAACCTAAGCTCGCAGCACATGAGTAACATGGTGTTAGCTGTAGTCCGCACCCCCAGCCCTGCAGTGAGGTGTGTCAGTGCTGAGTGTTCTTGTGAGCTCAGCTCTGTGGTCTGAGATTCACACTATGTTTTCACATGTGAAGCTCTGAAGATGAGCGTGTAGACCGTGTTCCCAGGCAGACTCACCTCAGAGTGGCTGGCATGCCTCGCCGAGGCCCTGCAGAGCCGGGCGCGGGGTGCTGCGCCCTGGCGTCCTCCCGAGCCCGCTCCCTGCACGATGAGCAGCCCGGGCTGTGTGCGTGGGAGATGCTTCCCTGGGACTGGCTCGCGCTCCGGACCGTGAAGTCAGTGCGCCGAAGACCCGCTCCGGGTCTGCAGGACTTGTGTCTGCCGGCCTCCCCTCCCGGTCCTGCTGCCCTTCCTCCCTCTCCGCCCTCTCTCTTCTCTCTCTGGTGCTGGCCATCACACCCAGGGCCCTGCACTCGCGAGGTAAGCTGTCTGCGCAGAGCTACACTGCAGCCTTCGTTTTTTTCTTTAATCTGTTGGAAAAACTGATGAGCAACTTGTTGGGAGAATCAGTTCAAATTCGAATCATAGCAACATCCAAAGTAAACTAAGTAAACTAAGACTCAGGAGCTATCGAGGGTGGGTCTGGAGACATGCAGTGTCCAGCGTGAGCTGGACAGTCAGCTGTGTGCTCCCTCTGCTGCGGTGCTGCGCCCGGCACCCTCTGGCCACGCTGTGGCTTCTTCATCAGTGTCTGATGGTCCTGAGCAAAGCCGCATCTCCAACGTGACCCACCGGGAGTGATGCAGAGGCTCATTCCACATTGCATAAAAGGAAAAGAAGTGTTTTGCTGCTTCCAAAATGTATAGGCCAAGAATTAAGTCTTTTATAGCCACATCCTGAAAAAATAGAATCGTTTTCAAATCTTTGAAAAGTAAGTTTTTAGGGCTGGAGATTTAGCCCAGTAGATCCAGCACCTGCCTAGCAAGCGCAGGGTCCTGACTTCAATCCCCAGTAACCACATACAACAATACCGGATGTGGTGACTCACACCCACCAGCAATCAGTACCACACAGCACAGTGCCAGGCGTGGTAGCTCACACCTGTTAACCTAGCACTCAGGAGGCAGAGGCAGGAGGATTGCTGAGTTCCAGGTTTGCTGGGGCTACATAGTGAGCTCAGGGTCAGCCTGAACTACAAAGCGAGACCCTGTCTCAAAAAAAAAGTTTCTAAAGTTTGAAGCAATAAAAATTTAAAATTATTCTACAGAAAATAAGTGGGATGGGGAAACATTTCTGTCAAGTATGACAGTGATTAAAACTAGGATATTGTGGGGGCCGGAGATTTAGCTCAGTGGTTCTGGCACCTGCCTCGCAAGCGCGAGGCCCTGAGTTCAATCCCAGTAACCACACAGAATGCTGGGCGTGGTGACTCATGCCCACCAGCCATCAGTACCACATACCACAGTGCCGGGCGTGGTGGCTCACACCTGTCGTCCCAGCACTCAGGGAGGCAGAGGCAGGAGGATTGCTGAGTTCCAGGTTTGCTGGAGCTACATAGTGAGCTCAGGGCCAGCCTGGACTACAAAGCAAGACCCTGTCTCAAAAAAAAAAAAAAAAAAGCTAGGACATTGTGTTAGTTTTCCCATCCCTGGGAGAAATACTTGAGGCCCACCACAGGGGCGGGGCAGGCTTAATTGGGCTCATGAGGTTCGATGATCTTCCCACAGCTGGCGGGCTCTGAGCAAAAACCACGGCGGAAGGTGTGGTGGGCCACAGCTGTCCAACGTGTGGCAACCAGGAGGGGGCCCAGGGCTCCCTCAGGCGTCCCGTGGCCTCCTGCACCCAGCCCGCCTCGGATCGGCGCCCCGGCCTGGACTCCCGCGGGGGATCCCCTGTGAGCACCCCTGCTCACTTCACGACCCCACTTCCGAGCACACGGACTTTGGGTCATTTCAGATCGAAACCATAACAGATGTGAGGAAATTTCTCACATGCATCAGAGTGATGTGAAAATCTTAATAGACGGTGAGGGACAAGAACTGACAGTTCACACATATGAAAACACTGACCCTCATTTTCAGTAAGTATGTAAGCAATTACAGTATCCTCTGTGTATTTGAATTATAGTATATACCTCTGTATATATTGAAATATTTGAAGATAAAATGTTAAGAGTAGCTCAGAAATATGTAAGTAAACACATCAGATTCTATAAACTTATAGTTATTCTTAGCTTCTATAATACAGTTAAAGTAATAATTACAATAAACTGTTGGGTTTATCTTAAGTGAACTCACACTCAAAAAGGGAGAGGAAATAGAGCCTTTTAGGAAAAATATTTCTTACTGGGGTTACATTATTATCAAAGGTGTTTTCTGAAGAAATCAGTAGAAAAATTAAAGTGAAAATATTACTACAGTAATTAAAATGTTGAGCTGGAAATAATTCATTTAGTGTGAATAAAACAACAAACAAGAACCAAAAAAGACACGAACTACATAGAAAACCAAAAGCAAAATAGAGATATAAATCTAACCATCTCAATTAAAAATCTGAAAATCAGATTAAACAATCCAATCAAAAGGCAAAGATTTTCAAGCTAGATAAAGAACACACAAAGTCCAACAAACTTCAGATTGAACAGTATCAGTAGGTTGGGATAGAAAGAAGATCAGTGCTGAGGATGTAGCTCAGTGGGTCAAGCCTGCCTGGGAAGCTCAGAGTCCCGAGTTTGGTTCCTAGTACCGACAAGAAAGGGGGACAAAGGGTATCACACGTGCCACCGCTACAGGGCGGCTGGGAGGCTGCCTGCGATGACAGACCTCACCAGAGGTCCAGGAGGACTTTCTTTTGTCGTGCTGGGAACTAAATCCAGGGCCTTGGGACTGAGCCATAACTCTCCTCTTCTTTATTTGGAGACAGGGTCTCGCCAAACTGCCCACAGTGGATCTAAACTTGTAGTGCTCCTGGCGCAGCCTCCCAGGGGCTGGGACCGCAGGCCGAGGACGGACCCTGAGATGACAGAGAGCTCACTCCACCGGGAAGACACAGCGCTCGGTTTTCTTTTTTGTACCGGGGATTGAACCTAATGGGACGGTGCCACTTACTTATATCTCCAGCTCTTTTTTTTTTTATTATTTTTTTGCGACAGGGTATCACTAAGATTCCCAGATAGGACAAACTTGGTTTTGTTGTTGTTGTTCATTTGTTTTTTGTTTTTTTTTTTTTAAGACAGGGTCTCGCTTTGTAGTTCAGGCTGGCTCTGAGCTCACTATGTAGCTTAGGCAAGCTTTGAACTCGGCAATCCTCCTGTCTCTGCCGCCCGAGTGCTGGGATGACAGGCGTGAGCCACCACGCCCGGCTCTTCATTTGTTTTTGCAGTGCTGGGGATCAAATTCAGGACCTTGTGCTTGCCAGGCAGGCGCAGTGCTATTGAGTTACATCCTCAACAGGCCGGAGAGGACAAATTAGTGATCCTTTTGTCTCAGCCTCCCTAAATGCTTGTTTTGTGTCTTACTTGTTTTCGTGTCACTGAGCTACAGTACCCAACACTGTAGCGCTACGAAAAGAAGTTCATTCCGGCTCACAGTTTGTAGAGGTTTCAGACCATAACCGACTGTCTCCAAGGCAGGGAACCTGGCAGAGGGGCCTCGCGGAGGAGAAGCAGGTCATGGCGTAGCACAGGAAACAGGTGTCGAGTGAGCAGGGCACCATCCCAGGCCCTGCTCCCAGGGGCTCACCCGGTGCCAACAGGGTTCAGCCCGAAGCCCACGAGGGGCCTGATCACTGGTGGGTGTTACGCGCCACGGTGCACTCAGCTCCCCCAAGCCCAGCCTGCGAGTGCATAAGGCTTTGGGGCCATGCAGATGTAACCTAGCACGTGCGTTCCGTGTGTCGCCACCATGCCAGCTGAGATAGCACAGCTAGGAACAAACAGGCACCTAAAAACAGAACTCCAGCATGTACACAGCAAAGCCTGACAACAAAATAGGTGAGGCAACAGTAACAGAGACTGTGGTACTCTGCCCTCAGTAATAGAAAAACTAGGTAAAAGATGGAAAAGAATGACTCACGCCTGTCATCCCAGCACTCGGGTGGCAGAGCCAGGAGGATTGCTGAGTTCCAGGCTTGTCTGAGCTACACAGTGAGCTCAGGGACAGCCTGAACTACAAAGCGAGACCTTGTCTCAAAAAGAAAGAAAAAAGAAAAGATGGGAAAGGAAATAAGCAACGAGTGAAACTAAACAGAACATCCCACCTGACAACAGAAGCACAACAGCCACACGCCCGGCACTGTGGTGTGTGTTACTGATGGCGGGTGGGCGTGAGTCACCACGCCCAGTACTGTTTTTGGTTACTGGGGATCCAATTTAGGAGCCTGCGCTTGCTAGGCAGGGGCTACAACCACTGAGCTAAATCTCTGGCCCAAGAATGTACCTTCTTATTGGATGCACAGGAAATACCCCCAGCCTAGAGCATGTGCTAAAGTGTGCAAACAGTAAGTTGAAAAGACTGAAGTCTACAGAGTGTTTTCTGTAACCACAGTGAAAAGAAATTAGCAAAAAAAGTGAAATTTGTGAAATGCAAAAATATATGGAAATTAAACAGCTCAATACTAGATCTCCAATGATTCGAAAATCCTCAAGGAAATAAAATGTTTTAAAATGAGCAAAAATGATGAAACATCATCCTAAAACTCAAAGAGCCCAACTAAAGCAGTAGTCCATGGGAAACTTACACCTACGAAGGCCTACATATTAAAGAGGAAAAAGTCTAAGATCACCCTAACCTTCCCGTGCTGGAGAAAGGGCAAGTCAGACCCACACCAGAAGGCAGGAGGAGATAAAGATTCAAGTATAATAAAGAGAATGGGACAGGAATAGAGAAAAGTGAGTGTAACTGTCTTTTAAAATGATCACCAAATTTATAAACCTTTAGCTGTAATGATAAAGCAAAAAAAAAAAAGTTGCTATTGCTTTGATATTTCTCCTTCAAAACTTGTTACAGTAGGGGCCGGAGGGTTAGCTCAGTGGTTCTGGCGCCTGCCTCGCAAGTGCAAGGACCTGAGTTCGATCCCCGGTAACCACATATAATGCTGGGTGTGGAGACACGCCCACCAACAACCAACACCACATACCACAGTGCTGGACGTGGTGGCTCACGCCTGTCATCCCAGCACTCAGGAAGCAGAGACAGGAGGATTGCTGAGTTCGCGGCGGCTTGCCTGGGCACCATAGTGAGCTCGGCCAGCCTGAACTACAAAAGCGAGACCCTGTCTCCAAAAAGCAAAAAAAAACCTGGTTACAGTAGATGTAGTGTCACAGGCCTGCAATTCCAGTGTTTAGGAGGCTGAGGCAGGAGGATTGCTGGGAGTTCAAGGCCAGCCTCTGCTATGTAGTGAGTTTAAGGCCAGCCTGAACCACACAGGAGACCCTGTCTCAAAAAACAAAGAAACAAACAAAAAACTTGTGTCACAGTGTGGTAATCTTCAAATTCATGTGTCAGTGGTATTTAAAAGCCAAGCCTGGGGGAGCGGTTAGGGTTCATGAGGTTAGGAGGGCGGGTCCTGCGCTTCCTGGTGGCCTTGTCGGAAGAGGAGACCCTGGCGAGTGTGCCCTTGCTCCGTTCTGCTCTCCGTGCACTGGGGGTGCAGCTGTCCTGCCCAGTGCCAGCGAGTGCCAGCAGGTGCCAGCGCCCTCTTCCCAGCCTCCCAGCCTCCAGCATGCGCTCAGTGAACTCTGTCCTTTGTCAAGGAGCCTACCGGGGACATTCGCTTGTCAAAAGTTTGATTTGATCTGCCGGGCGTGGTGGCTCCCGCCTGTCATCCCAGCACTCGGGAGGCAGAGGCAGGAGGATTGCCGAGTTCCAGGCTTGCCTGGGCTACATAGTGAGCTCAGGGCCAGCCTGAACTACAAAGCGAGACCCTGTCTCAAAAAAAAGGATTGAATTGATCGGTACATTTTATATATACATTATGATCACATTTATCATTGAGGGATATTCACTTAATAGCAAATGGATTAAGACAAGCCTGGAATTACTAAAGTCGAGTAAAGTAGGGGAACGTTACTACCAACCCTACAGAGAGAGTATAAGAAAATATGAAAAATAATATGCTAACAGGTTAGATAACTACAAGAAGCAGACACATTCCTGGAAAGAAAATTACAGACACTTTGTCATACTTTTCTCATTGCTGAGACAAAATACTCAAAACCGAAGTGGAAGGAGGGTAGGTTTACTTAGCTCAGTGTGTGGAGAGGCGGCTGGCAGAGGGCGCCACGGAAGGTGGCGACGGGCGGAACGCAGCCAGAGCCAGCCAGCGAGGGGCCTGAACAGCGGTCCTCTGCCCCTTTCATACTCTCCCGGCTCCTGTGTTAGGGCTGTGGCAAAGCAGTCAGTGGTTTAGTGATCACACGCTCTTGATTCCATTGCTTCGGGAATCAGTCACACAATCTAGATCAGCCGCCTCTGAACAAGCCTCACCTTTGACCACATGAGGTGTTGGGACAGCTAGACACCAAGCCCTAACACAATTTCAAGAAAAAAAATAGAAGATCTGAATATGCCTGTAACATGTTAGGAGAAAGAATTAGTTAAAAAATCAACTGGGCCAGAGATTTAGCTCAGTGGTTCCGGCGCCTGCCTCGCAAGCGCAAGGTCCTGAGTTTGATCCTGGTGACCACATACAATGCTGGGCGTGGAGACTCACGCCCACCAGCCATCAGTACCACATACCACAGTGCCGGGCGAGGTGGCTCATGCCTATAATCCCAGCACTCGGGAGGCAGAGGCAGGATTGCTGAGTTCCAGGCTTGCCTGGGCTACATAGTGAGGTCAGGGCCAGCCTGAACTACAAAGTGAGACCCTGTCTCAAAAAAAAAAAAATCAACTTCTGGCCAGCATGGTGCCTCATGCCTGTGATCTCAGCACTCAGAAGGCTGAGGCAGGAAGATCACCAAAAGTTTGAGACCAGCTTGGGCTACATATTAAGTTCAAAGCCAGTCTAAACCATGTGGCACAGCTGTGGGGTTTTTTTGGTTTTTGTTTTTTTAATCTTCCAATGAAGAAAAGCCCAGCCACAAATGGTTTCACCAGCAAATCCACCATCACTGAAAGCACATCAACCCTCAGCTGAGCATGGGGCTGCCGACCTGAAAACGTGGCTACGGAGGAGGCTAATGCAAGGGCATTCCAAGTTTGGGCGCAGAAACTAAGAGCTGGGGTGCATCGAGGGCTGAGGCTGGACCGGTCCCCGTTCTCACACGGCGGCAGCACCTTTCTTCACGACATCCCAAAGAACAAGAGACAGGAGCTTTCCCGTTCCACTCTGAGCTGAGCGTTGTGCTGGTAACAAAACCAAAGACAATACAGTGGCAAACCATTTATCTTACCAACATAGACTCCTGGTACTAAATGGACTTCTGTGTGTGTGTGGTTTTTTTTTTTTTTTTGAGACAGGGTCTCGCTTTGGAGTTCAGGCTGGCCCTGAGCTCGCTGTGTAGCCCAGGCAGGCCACTGCGAACTCAGCAATCCTCCTGTCTCTACCTCCCGAGTGCTAGGATTACAGGCGTGAGACACCACGCCTGGCACCGTGGTGTGTGGTATTGATTGCTGGTGGGCGTGAGTCATCACGCCCAGCATTCTATGTGGTTACCAGGATCGAACTCAGGACCTTGCGCTTGCGAGGCAGGCACCAGAACCACTGAGCTAAATCTCCGGCCCTGTGTGTGTGTTTTTAAAGGAATATAGATAGAGCAATTTTTGCAAAGTACTAGCCAGTTGGATCCAGGAATATATAAAAAGGATTATACATCATAACTAAGTGGGATTTATCTCAGGAATGTATAAAATATAAAAAATCAGCTAGGTGATGAATGCCTATAATCCTAGCACTTGGGAGGCTGAGGCAGGAAGATCATGAGTTTGAAAGCATCTTGAGCTACCTAGGTCAAAGCTAGCTTGGAGTACACAATGAGACCATCTCAGAAACACAAACAACTAGGCTGGGGATTTAGCTCAGCGGTTCCAGCGTCTGCCTCGCAAGCGCATGGTCCCTGGTTTGATGCTGGTAACCACATAGCACAATGCTGGGCGTGGTGGCTCATGGCTATAATCCCAGCACTCGAGAAGCAGAGGCAGGAGGATTGCTGTGAGTTCGAGACTTGCCTGGGCTACATAGTGAGCTCAGGGCCTACTTGAATTACAAAGCAAGACCCTGTCTCTCAAAAAAAAAAAAATCACTCAAATTAATTTCCAGATTCAGCACAATCAAAATCAGCTGAACTTTCTGTTGACATTATCAAGCTGATGTAAAATTCATGTGGTAATGCAAGGGACTCAGACAGGACAGCGTTGTCGAAAAGTCAGAATTAAGCTGGAGAACTTGTGTCTCCAAACTTCAGAACTTCCTACAAACTAGTTATCAAAACTGACACAGGGAAACAGACAGACACGGACATGAACAGGACAGAAGGGCGAGTGCGAAGACACACTGCAGGTGGGCGACTTTGGCCGAGCTGCGGAGTCAGTTCATGCGGAGAAGAGCTCTGGGCGGGCCCTGGGCCACCAGCTGCACGCAAGGGAAGGAAGTTGGCCCACCCTGGCACACAGACAGTAGCACAAAAGCGCGTCAAAGACCCAGACGTGAGAGCTAAAGCTGTGCTTTCTCAGTGGAACGCAGGGCATGCGAAGTGTTACGCTCAGTCCTAGCCCGTTCGGTATCACACCTACCGTGTCAAACCACAGGAACGAAAGCAAAATAAATTGTGTATCACTATAATCAAAACCCTCTGTCCTTCAGACGATGCCAGCAAGAAAGTGGCAAAAATGGGTGGAAAAAAATGCCGGATGTAAGAGACTTGTACTTAGAATATATAAAAAGTCATAATTCATCCAAAGGACAACTCAATTTTAGGGTAGGCCTGGCTCCACGTGAGCTAAATCCCCAGCCTGGACAACTCAGTTTCAAAAAGGGGCACGTAGCCTGCATTTCCCTGCGGAACAGAAGGCCGCCTGGCTCCTGGTCACGGCTCGTTCTGGCGCTGTGCTGACTGTCAGCCGCATGTCCTCCTGTTTCCGTTTGGGGTTTTGCTTCTTTCGCCCGTCGCCCTTTAGGGATTCTTTTGGGGCAGGACGCAGAGCGGTACAGGGGCGGCGAGGAAGCTCCGGCTGCGGCTGTGTCACCCCCCATCACCCTGTTCGTGCTGGGACTCAGAAGGTGATCCACAGCGCTGTCCTTGCCCCGCTGAGCTGGAGAGCAGGCCCAGGCCTGTGGCCTCCGCTGCCGCACCTGCCCCTCTGCCTCCCTCCCTCCCTC
>PVIC010055354.1:0-11285 GCA_004025085.1 Thryonomys swinderianus
TCTCTGAATTTCCCTGTGGTGGTGATCTTTGTGTCTGGTTTTTTGTCTATTTTCCCATTTCTACTCTTTCGTTGTTTTTAATGCTCTTCTTTGTCTGATGACAGGGCAATGTTTGTTGCAGGTCTCTTTCTATTATCTGGGGCCCTTTGGAAGCAGCACTTTCCTGGGGGGTCCTCCTTGAATCTGTAATAACCCTTGAAAGTTCTCACTCCTGACACATCATGGTAGGTATTTGAGCAGAACAATCACATCGTGTTTGTTACCATAATACAATAAATGCCAATATCAGTATTAAACACAGTAAATAAGATAAAAAGATTCTATAGTGGATACTTTGAGCTTATGAGTTACCTCTATGCCTGACTCCTCACTGCACAGCTCTGGGATACAGTGGGCTGGTGGGCAGCCTTCAGTCCACTGGAAATGGACTGCATTCTGCAGCTGGGTCCGCGTGCTGCTCCTTCAGTCCTCGGGAAGCAAGGCACGGCGGGGCCGCAGCCGCTGGGTCTGGTCCGCCCGCTGCTGGTCCCTCAGTCTGCCGGAAAACAGGGCACGGCGGGGCCCGCAGCTGCTGGGTCCAGTCCGCTGCTGGGTCTGGTCCACCTGCTGCTGGTTCCTCAGTCCTCCAGAAAACAGGGCACGGTGGGGTCCGCAGCTGCTGGGTCTGGTCTGCCCGCCGCCGGTCCCTCAGTCTGCCGGAAAACCAGAAAAGATGTTCATTTTAACAGTTTTAATAAGACTGAAGACTTAGAGCACAAGTTGAAGGATCAGCCAGGAAGAATTAAATAAAGTATCAAGAAATAAAGATTAAATAAAGATTCATGAAATGAAATGTGTCACCTCCAAGATGTGCTAAATGAAAGAAACAATGGCCCAAGATATATGTGTATGACTGCTGTTTGGGTCTCTGTGTTCTACAAGTATCAGTGCCTTTGGGAAAAATGGTCAACTTTTGAAGGAGGAGGTAGGAGAATGTTCTAAAGTCAGATTATATTTGTTTAATTTTTGTGAAAATATAATTTTCCAATAGAAACTAATTTTTAAAATAACACAGTAGTGCTAAGTGGTAGAGTGAATGCCTGCCGTGCATGAGGCCCTGGGTTTGATGACAGCACTTGACAGAGACAATGAAATAATACACAAAACTCCATCTTTGAATTAAGGAGGATCATCACCTGGTCAGCTGCAGGTGGAGTGAGATAGTCCCTCCATCTCAGCGTGCAGGACCTTTCAGAGTGGTCTGGGGCTTGTGAGAATGCAGCTGGCTTCACAGTGCGGGGGCCTGTGGTCACCTTTGAGCTCTCTGGGCCTACCCTGCATATGGAAGGTGAATTTTGACTCAGTTTTTTTTTCGTATTACATATTTTCAATACATTACATTTATATTTATTGTGGGTCTCAGTACATGTACATAACACATCTTGATTCTTCTTTTTCACCCCCTTCCTCTCCCATTCCTCTCTGCTCCTTCAAACTCTTGGCTCCCTGCCCATTTACAAAGTTTCTATTCCAGTTTTTCTTCCAGCCCTTCCCCTCCTTCCATCTCTTACTCCCCTTCCTATTTGAGAAAAATCTCCCTTCTTCCTTTGACCTGGACCTTTTTTGCACAATTGGGATATAAAACATTCATTCATCTGTAATGTATCATTGTATTTCTTTCATACTGAGGACCTGTCCTTCTTACTTCCACTCTTCAGTCCCATCTCTAACTTCCATGTAAGCTAAAATGCTGGTTTATTAACTTTTATAATAAGATATTAACTATCACCAGCTTACTGGCTTCTAAAATTCATGGCATTTCCTTAATTAGCCAGGCAAAATCCCATACTCTAGATCCTCAGCTTAGTTAGACATGTACTTTTCCGCCCCAGTAATAGGCATCCAACCCAGAACCTTGTGCTTACAAGGCAGGTGCCAGAACCACTGAGCTAAATCCCCAGCCCTAGACACATGGTTTTAAAGACCCTGTTTGAATGGTGCATGTTGAAAGTCTGCTCAGAGGTCGTTTTGAAAAATTAGTCTGAGTTGCACGTTTACTCCTGGTCCTATATACTCTAAGCTCTTCATACACTGTCATCTCAAAGAGGTCTTGTCTGATCCTGGATCTAAGCAATGAAAACTTCATCCCTGCTCCTTTAGCTTTTAATGGCTGTGTTAATATTTTTCTTAGCATCTATCATAATTTGTCATTATTTTTCATTCTTTTCTGCTTCATATTCTGTCTCTACCAAAGCATAAGCTCTGTCAGGGTGGTCTGGGTCTGTTTCATGCATGGACGTGACCCATTAAGTACCCAGCATTCCCATGCAGAAATAGAGATCAGTGTCCGGTAGTCACGTCGGACCACCAGATTGGACCACACAACCCGACGACATTTTAGCTTTGGTTTTGTAGACCTGTCTCTCAGTCAGGTGCCATTGGTTTTGTCTTAGGTTGCTCTCAAAACTAGCCAAGCATATTTAACTTATGTGTTTGCTGTGAAATCATTGTTGAGGTACTTATTGGCTACTGGTTATGTAGCAGTCCCTTTACTGTCACACAGAAACTTTTTTTTAAACAGAAAAATTTATTTTTAATTTTAATTTTTTATTTTTTATTTTGAGACAGGGTCTCACTTTGTAGTTCAGGCTGGCCCTGAGCTCAGGATGTAGCCCAGGCAAGCCTCAAACTCAGCAATCTTCCTGCCTCTGCCTCTTGAGTGCTGGGATTACAGGTGTGAGCCACCACGCCCAGCACTGTGGTATGTGGTACTGATTGCTGGTGGGTGTGAGTCACCATACCTGTTATTGTTGTATGTGGTTATCGGAATTGAACCAGGGACCTTGCACTTGCTAGGCAGGCTCCAGAACCACTGAGCTAAATCTCTGGCCCTAATCAGGAAATTTATTTGCCAGCTCTTTATTTGGTCCCTTAATATCAGATAATGATGTTTAACAAATGTCTTAGAATTAAGTTTCCCTCTTCACCAGGGCTACCAGGATGCTCCAGGTTTTGGCTGCTTGTGGACCATTGTGGCTATAATATGTTTCCCCTCCCTCATCTAATTTTATGTTATTAATCTTATTGTAAACATCTCCTTCCCCTCTTTTTTTTTTTTTTGAGACAGGGTCTTGCTTTGTAGTTCAGGCTGGCCCTGAGCTCACTATGTAGCCCAGGCAAGCCTTGAACTCAGCAGTCCTCCTGCCTCTGCCTCCCGAGTGTTGGGATTAAAGGCATGAGCCACCACGCCCAGCTCCTTCTCCTCTTTTTTAATAATCCACCTCAAATACAGTTTGTTAATGCTTGGCATGGAGACTCACACCCACCAGCCATCAATATCTCATATCACAGTGCCGGTCGTGGTGGCTCACGTTTGTAATCCCAGCACTCCGGAGGCAGAGACAGGCGGATTGCTGAGTTCGAGGCTTGCCTGGGCTACATAGTGAGCTCAGAGCCAGCCTGAACTACAAAGCGAGACCCTGTCTCAAAAGGAAAGAAAGAAAATACAGTTTGTTAATATATTATGTAAATGTACTAGGTTATGAAAATTTAATTCTAGTTTTTGTGTTTGTGTTTTTGTATTTCACTAGGTTTGTATAGCTAAGGTTTGAGTCCATGAAACATTTTGAGTTTTGGCTCAACACACTCACCATCTGGTCTCTCTCTGCTCTTAAACCTCTTCCTAGTTTTTCTTGTTCCCTCCCTCCAAAATACCATCACATCCTTCTTTCCCATTGGAATGCTGTGGCCACCGCCTCCTGGACTGTGCACTGTCCCTAAGAACCCGCACTGGTCCACCAGCGCTGCTTCTTCACCAGGACCACCTACTGGCTCTGCCTGACCCACTTCTAGCTTCCTCTTTATCTCTCTTTCATTTTCAGTATCTCTAAGGTTCTTGTAATGGATATTATCACCAAAAGAAAATCCCATGGCATTTGCTTCCTCTCTAATAATCTTCGAAATCCATTTAGGTACAAAAACCCTTTAAGATTCAGTAGTAATATAATGGTCATTACCCAGAATTTTAAACTTTATAAATTGTATTATAATTGCAGTATATTGTTTTAATAATTACAGTGAGGAATAACTGTATGAAAGCATAAAAACCACTAAAGGAAGTTCCTTAACTATTTCTGCTCCAATAAAAAATGTGATTGGTGTGTGTGTGTGTGTGTGTGTGTGTGTGTAAGTGGGTGTTCTCTTTCCCCAGAGTCCTTCCAGGATGTTGTGGTACAATAAAATCTGCAGAAGACATTGCCAAGATGGGGAACAGTGGTAAAACTTAGCACCAATCTGGCTACTGATGAACTACTTTTCAGTTGAATAGAGAATAATAAGTAAAGAGTCACCTCTGAGAACAACTAAGTTTGAATCCTAGGCATTAAATTTCCTCAGATGTGCAGAGATTAAAATAAATTACAATCGGGATAGTGTTTCAGATTTATTATTTAATACAGAACATAGCAGGTACTAAATTAAGCTGAAGAATGAAATTAAGGGAGGCATCATAAGAAAATGAAGTAGAGTCTTGTATAATTAAAGACCCTGTTTTTCATATAAATTGTTTAGCAAAAGCTGTTTGACTAAGAGTGAGGAAGGAAATTGGGAGGTCTCCTTGCTTTCGAATGGTTGTGTTCTCTGATGTGCTGCAGCCTGGCAATAAATCAGCTTGGGAACCTTTTACATAAAGAGATGTCACTATAAATTAGCTTTTACATTTTTATCTTAAGTAGTATCATCATAAAATATTTAATCAAGACACTAAAACTGTCAAAGTAGGTGAATAATTTCTGAGCTGGAGTTGAAAGAATTTCAGTTCTCTCATGTTGCAGTTTTTCTCCTTGTATGTAAATTCTGGTCTGTAAACCTACTATAACTTAACTATGGTAACAATCAATAGATAATATGTTTACAAATTCGAACACAATGTTAACAGTCATAGATTGTAATTAAATAATTTGGTTAGAAAGTAACATTGAAACATTTGGACACCAAGAATGACTCTCACAGTGCAGCTGCTTTCATTTCTGCAATTTTTTTGACCATCTCCTTTCCATGTATTTCTCAGGTATGTGACAAAATTTAACCATGATAATAATGAGAGTAGATTCTAATAATATTAGATTTTACATAGAAGATTGAACTCGATCTCCCCACAGTGTTAGTAGTCAAGGAAGGCCGGAAATAGAGAAAGTGCAAGAGAAGTGTGGCCAGGCCTGGGCATCACTGCTGTTCTCACTTCCCCACCAGGAGTCAGGGAGAGCTCATCTTGGTTCTCACACTTGCCTCGTCATGCTAGGAGGTCTTTCTTTTTCATTTTCACTGTCTTTTTCACCTCTAGCCTGGATCTATGAACACTTGCTTGAAACAGGATTTTCTCACCTTCTGTGACTTTGACTTGGGACTCTTCTGTTTGCTCTGTGCTTCCTGTGGCTATTAGAGCTTCTTTCTGCACCTGCCTCATTGTCCCAAGCTTATCTGAGCCAGGCCAGCTCTGTCCAGCCTCAACCATGACAGGGAAGTCAGGAGCAGGAAAGCCAGGCGCCAGCTGGAGTGAAAGCACTGTCCGGGAGTGCCATTCAAATAGTTGAAAATGACAACATCACAGATTCCTCCCTTTTATCAGTCATTTCCAGACTGGCTGTGTTGATTCAAGAAAAACACAATTATGATGAAGGCAGATCCGTGAATTCCTCCTCCTTTTAAAACTTGAATAAATTTTTGAGGTATAGACTTCAAGCAACATCTGTTGACTTAATTCAAGAGGAAAGGCTTCAAGGATGAGTTCATTCTCTGAACTCCATTGTCTTTGCGGCAGATGACACAGCTGAGACAATAGGTGGGAGCAGGTGTGTGGCGGTCTGAGGGCTGGCTTGCATTTGGCAAAACTCAGATTACAGAGCGAAGCCATTAGAGATGTTGTCAGTGAGATTGATGATGTTATGCATTCTGAAATTGTCCTTGACAAATTACATAAAACAGACAATTCTTCTCCAAAGACACATCAGGAGTTGTAGCAAAACATAACACATAATATACCCCTTTTCAGGGCAAGAATTTTATTAGCTCAGTGAGGCACATCCGGATTGAGTTAAGCCAGGTCTCTGAGCTAATTGTACTGCAGTATGTCATTGTAAATAGTTTAGAGTCAAGTGAAAAGGGCGAGTGAGTGAGGGAAGAAACTTTTCCTATTCTTAGGTTTCCCCTTCCACTTGGGAAGAGGACCTGGTACGCTGGAGAAGGTTGGTTTACAAAAGCAGGCCCCCAGGCCTGCAAGGCAACCACAGGTACTAAATCAACTCCATTGTGGCTGGCTGAGGTGTGCACCAGAGCTTCCCAAACTCGGGCATAGACAGAAACCAGAGGAACGTCCACGTTGGGGAAGTTCCTCATCCCTGATGATTGATCACTTAAAGTAGTTTATATTGAAGTGGGTATATGATGAAGTGAAATGTTATATTCCCTAGATTTTAAAGATGAAGAATTCAAGCCAGATGTGGCATCACATGCCTGTAATCCTAGCACTCTGGGAAGGTGAGGCATGAGGACAGCAAGTTCTAGACCAGCCTGGGCAGTGAAGAAATACACGTAGCTATTGACTACATCCTCAGACTGGAACAGGAATCCTCTGCTCTGAGTTCTTACTTGCTGAAGAACGTTTCCTCCTTTGTCTCTCATCTCCCTTCCCAAGTCCCACAGTGTGTAGACAGCCCAGAGCAGTACTTGTAGTAGAAACTGCCCAACAGCTACTTTCCTACCCAACAAAATCAGAAGATCAGTAATAAGTATGACAGTGACAAGAATGAAGGACTATCTTCCCCTACCTATTCTGGGTTGGGTCGGTGAGGGAATTTGCCTAATGTGGCAAAGTTCTCTCTTCGGTGTGTGCCTTCCTACATGTGTGTTGTCCTTCTCTCCACAAGCACCGGCCTCCTAAACAGAGAGCAGATTCAGGGCCCCAGACCCTGACTCTGCATAACCCTATCAGGACTGGGAAAAACTGAGAGCCAGGCAGCTCTGTTTAGCAAAAAATCCTGGTCAAGCTGCTCAGAAAAGGGTCCTATCCCTTTTCAGAGTGACTATCTTCCCCCAGCTTCACCTTTGGGTCTGTGTGAGGTTGGGTACCAGGGAGTGATGGAAGAAAATCCTCTCTACTCATCCCCTTCCTAAGGAAGCCAGGGGTCACTGTCTGAAGTGGTCCCCTTGTCCTCTTTTGAAAACTCACTGGGTATCAGGGGAGCAAATTTTTTTTTTTTTTTGAGACAGGGTTTAGCTTTATAGTTCAGGCTGGCCCTGAGCTCACTATGTAGCCCAGGCAAGCCTTGAACTCAGCAGTCCTCCTGCCTCTGCCTCTGCCTCCCAAGTGCTGGGATTATAGGTGTGAGCCACCACACTGGACACCGTGGTATGTGGTATTGATGGTTGGTGAGCATGAGTCACCACGCCCAGTATTGTATGTGGTTACCAAGATCAAACCAGGGACCTTGCACTTGCTAGGCAGGCGCCGGTACCACTGAGCTAGATCTCCAGCCCAGGGGAGCAAATTATTGATTGGCTGGACTTCCTCTATAATACTCTTCCATGTCTCAAACATACTTCTTCAAAGTCTTATGACCATAGCTAAAATTTAAAAAAAATACTCCTGAATTTATAGAAAATGTTTCGTTTTCTCCTGAGGCTCTTTTAACAAATCCCATGCAATTCAAAATATGGTAAATATTAAATTAATCTGCTATTGAGTTCAAAAGGGCTAGCCATCAGAATATTCATTGTGGTTGCTTATCATTAGTCTTTATTATTATATAGAAAAAGTATTTTAAGTTACAGCACTCAGATTACCATGTAATTTTAAAGCAATACTTTAAAGCCAGAAAAATCTGATATATACCTAAAACTTGAATGGGAAAAAAAGGAGGAGAAATATCTCTCAAATACCCAAGCCTTCTCTCTCCAAGATTCTAATTTAATTGCAAACACTTCCATGAGAACTAACAATTGCAAGTTTTCTTTCTCAAATTAAAACACCTCATCTTTAATTGTAGTGAGTCAACTGTATATGATTTTCAAAATTTACTTTTCAAAATGATTGTGACATTTCCCCTCTAATATCAAGGGTAGAATTCCATAATGATTTTATTTGTATTTTATACTTTCTTTTCACAATGATCATAACTTTTGTATATCATCATTATCCCCATTTAATGCCATATGGACAGGTAAATATGTGAAAAGGAGCGTAGTGCATAGGAAAGCCAACCACATTTGGGAATCCATAGCTTGGCCCTCAACTCCAGCCTGCTAATGCCTAAAGTAAAGGCTTGTTGTATGTGTGGGGGGGTGCCCCCCTCTTCCAGCAAAACACATGAAGTTCTCAGTGAAAACCCTTTTCGTGAGTGACTGGGGGAAGTGCAGTATGATTGAGATACTCTTCTCTCAATTTCATGCAAAAACTGAAAGGAAAGAATGAACCCTGATATGGAAAGACAAAATGGAGGGAACACAATTCTAGACAGAGAGAACAGTGCTGATGGTGGAAATTCAGTGGGCTTGTATTGGGAAATCTTTTACAACTTAAGAATCTACACATTTAAAATAATCTAGGGAATCTTGGTGAACATGTGTAAATCTTATCAGAAAAGGCTAAATACTTTTTCTCATATAATTTAAGATTGAAATGTTAGGACACATGTAAAAATGTATAGTTAAAAAGGCCTTTTAGAGAATAAGAATGGTAGAGTATAGGCCAACAGCATATCAAAGCCTCTCCAGGATGTGGAATGCAGACACCTGAAAAACAACAGCATTGTGAAGAGAAAAGGAAGAAGGGCTCCAAGAATCAAGAAATAGTTGACAGGAAAACTACAAATCACAGAGAGACTGAAGACAGCATAGAAAAAAAAAAGAAGTAAAAGTTTAGTTCAGGAGTCCAAGGGACAACCATTCAAATAGTAGCTCTAACCCCAAGGAAAGCCTGCGGTTATGGTCAAATGTAAATACAGTGTAGAATTTTACTCTGAGAGTGACTCCTTCTTCATGACAGGCCTGGGTTAGAGAAGAAATCCAGGGCAGCACCAGCCATATTTGGGAGTGATTAATCTGGATCCATTTTGGGAAGGAGCTGCTTAAGACTGAGCTACTACAGGAATCAGAACAACCATGCTTCAGGGTTCCTGGGGTCCCCTACCCGTTATGTGGTGGGAGATGGCTACAAGAGATTATGGCGGAGGAAGGACAGACAGGCTAAACATAAATCTGAGGAGTTTAAGGAGAGAAGCATTTAGGCCTGGAAGGACATGGTGGTCAGAAGCCAGACTAGTCATGCATGCTCTCCTGAGGGCACTGGGCCTGAAAGTGCTGACCTTAAGTCTGGCAGACTTCTTGACACTCTGTAAGAGGTTGATCAGACCTCTAGGTAAAAAAAGGTGTGACAAGATCTTTACTGCATGGGGGGGGGGCAGTCACTACTCTTATCAGGCTAAGACACCCTCTCCTGGAGCCTGCTTTTTTGAACACAGCTTCCTAAAGGAGTAACATGTGCTTCAGGAAACAGAGGATGCTGGCAGGGTCCTAGCAACAAGGGAACTAGACATTCTAGCATGAAAGAAATCAAACACGTGGAGGAATATTTTAGAGTCATTTCTCTTTTTAGTATGTCTAGACATTCTAGCATGAAAGAAATCAAACACATGGAGGAATATTTTAGAGTCCTTTCTCTTTCTAGTATGTTTAATTTGGATATTTTTTCTTTTTTGTTTTATTCTTTTCTCATTTTGCTTTTTCTTATTTTTCTATTACTTTTACCTATCAGCTTTTAAAATTCTTAAGTTACATCCTTTATTTCACTTTTCTTTCCTCTTTTTTATCTTCCTTTCTTTTTTCAAGTTTTATTTTTTCCATTTTTCCTTTTTCTACCCTTCCTTTTTATTATTATTAAAATTAACTTCCATATATTTAATTGACTATTATTGCTGAAGTTTTTCTGTTGTTAATGGTGGTGTGATTGTTGGATTATTTACCATATGCCAAGATTTGATTTGTCTTGGTGAATATATTAGTATTATAGATCTCCTTTCTATTGATAATGCTATGAATGTAGCCTTTATTGGTTCTTTTTTTTAGTACTTGTTTGCAGTTCATGCCATTTCTAATCATCTTGAGGAGTGGCTATAAGTACATATTACAGCTTACTTTTTGAAAATTCCCTTCCCCTTTCCTCCCCCAACTCCCTTCCTTGGGTGCCCCTACCCACTTATGTGTACTTGTTGATATTATTTGTCTTAGCTCATATATGGCATACAGTGTTAGGGTTATTAGGTTCTAGTATGTGGCATATCTTCATTCCTCTCATTTCCCCTTCCCCTCCAGCTCACCCTTAACACTTGTTCTCTAGGACCACTTCTTTATTGCAAGAGTTCCATGCCCTTGTCCCTTTCTAGACATTCATTATTATTTTCTGAGTTTGTAAATTGTCTCATTCAAATAAAAGATACAATATGGTATTTACACTTATGTGTCTTGTTTATTCCACTTACCGGTACATTTTCCAGGTGTATCCATTTCCCTGCAAATGTCTCAAAGGTGCCATTCTTTATAGCTGAGTAGTATTCTATTATATAAAAATAGCACATTTTCTTTATCCAATTTTCTGTTATTGGGTATATGGGCTACTTCTAGGATCTCACTATTAAGAATTGTGCTGCTAGGTTGGAGATTTAGCTCAGTGTTTCCAGCATCTGCCTAGCAAGTGCAAGGTCTCTGGTTCAATCCCTGGCAACCACATACAACAATACCAGGCATGGTGACTCACGCCCACGAGCAATCAGTACCACATACCACAAATGCCAGGCTTGGTGGCTCAAGCCTGCAATCCCAGCATTCAGAAGGCAGAGGCAAGAAGATTGGTGAGTTCGAGGCTTGCCTGGGCTACATAGTGAGCTCAGGGCTAGCCTGAACTATAAAGCGAGACCCTGTCTTGAAAAAAAAAAAAAAAAGAGCCAGGCTTGGTGGCTCACACCTGTAATCCCAGCACTTGGGAGGCAGAGACAGGAGGATTGCTGAGTTTGAGACTTGCCTGGGCTACATAGTGAGCTCAGAGCTAGCCTGAACTACAAAGTGAGACCCTGTCTCAAAAAAAAAAAAAAGCCAGGCATGGTGGCTCATGCCTGTAATCCCAGCACTCAGGAGGCAGAGACAGGAGGATTGCTGAGTTCAAGGCTTGCCTGGGCTACATAGTGAGCTCAGAGCCAGCCTGAACTACAAAGCAAGACCCTGTCTCAAAACAAAGAAAGAAAAAGAAAGAAAGAAAG
>PVIC010055355.1:0-11261 GCA_004025085.1 Thryonomys swinderianus
AAAAAAAAAAAAAAAAAAAAAAAAAAAAAAAAAAAAAAACCCTTTGCAGAGTTAAGTATTATGTATTGAAAATGTAATAGTGGGTGAATTTTCTATCAGTTTTGAGGTCTGACATCTCCCTCTCTAGTGTTTATTGACTAATGATGTCTTTACTACATATATTCTGAAGATGTACAGTTCCCACTTTTCTCTATATTTAGGGTACATAATGATTTTTGATGTTTATTTGTTCTTATTTCTCTTTTGAAAAAGATCAAGATAGCATCAGTACACAGTAATGGAAAGAATTAGTACAAGAGTTGACTTTTCAACATTCCATAAAAAACTTTGAAGATCACATCAGTAGTTGAGTAATCCAAACTCCAGAGACTTGGAGGAGTGAGAAGAGATCAGAAGTGATATTAGGCTTCCTTTCCAGACCCAGGTTAGCTACAAATTAGCCACATGGCCTTGAACGATTCTCTATGTCAGGCCACAAGTCTAAAATAGTCTAACTTTTAAGTTACATTAAACTGCTTGGGATTGCTTAAAATTTTGAATCTACCTATACATGGGAAAACAGTAGTGCATCCTTTAATATTTTTATTTTTGGGTAAAAGAATGGAATACAATTATATTAGCTATGCCTAAGCCCCATTTTAGTGAGTGCTAAAATAAATTAATTTGGTAATTTTCTTTATGAAAATTGCCAGAGAAATTAGATCTGACTTTGAGCACAAACACAAGAGTCAAAAGAACAGTAAATGTAATTTCAGTTTCATTCATCTCTTTTCGGAGACTGAGACAAACTTGGACCTCTTCCAAAAGACCAAAGTAAACAGAGAGAGAATGTTGGAAGATTGAATCAGAGCCAGAATACACTAGGATTTCTAGTGTCCAGAATACACTAGGTTGGATACTGCAAATGGATCAAAAAATGCCTTAAAGAGATGCATTCGGATCTGGAAATGAGACCAACTTGTTTCAATTAATAATTTTCTGAATTAGGAAATTAATTTGTATCAACATTGATCTGTATGAGAGATTACCAAGGATATATGAAAGGGTACTTTGACTAATAATGTGTGATTTTTTCTGATAGTATCATTACCTTTGGTCAATTAAATGGAAAAAATCAAATTAACTCCATGTATTTGTTACTATGTTAATATAAAGCTTATTAAAACAACTGTACAGTTAAGTTTTATCTCTAAACATCAATGAAATAAAGACAATTGTACCTTTTAACAGAATTTTAGAAAATATCATGAAGCTTGTAGCAAAATAAAAGGAAATAATGATAAAGTGTTTCACATTAACTAGGTCTTGATGTCTGGTATTTAATTGGCCAAGTAGAGAAAAAAAGTTGGTAGTATTGGCTTTGCCTTGGCAGGGTCCTGAAAGAGCCAGTCTTTATTATTAGAATGAGAAGCAACACAAATTATTTGGTGAGCTTCATTATTTGTTTCTGGTCAGGTTTACTTGAAGTCATTGCGTGTTTAGAACAGCATATTTTCTGTCTTGTAAAATATGATCAGTTGACTAATGATCCTAGTGTCATATGAGCAGTTAATGAGTTGGTACCAGCCTCAGAGAACTGCAGCTCAGCAGAATAATGAACCTGTATGAAGTCTGTCTTGATACAAGATATAATGTAATATGAATTTAAAGAGTTTAAATTCTTGATTGTTAGAACAGTAGTAGAAACTGAAGGAACAAGGTCCTATGCAACAAGAGAAAACAACTCTTATTGTATTCCTTTTGCATGCTTGGGGGATCCGGGGGGCAGACTGCAGCACCAACAAACAGCAGAACATGGTCTGAATTCTGGAGCTCCTGAGAAAGTAGGAGAAGTACTGTTAGGGTGATACTCATCTAGTCAGAGAGACTCTAGTCAGATGACCGACATGGCTGGAAATTATTTTAGGATGTTAGAATTGTCATTGTTAACCTTAATTCAACAGTTGAAGATGTAAACTATGTATTTATGATAGTTGTATTGCATTTCCCAAAAAGCTTGCCTTTCCTGGAATGTTGTTTTGTAGAAGTAAATGTATCTATTGTTCCTTGACTCATTAATTGTTCATGAAGTCACTCCTGTGATGAGATGCTTGGCTGAATGACAAATATTTTCCTTATTTTCCACTTTTAACTTTATTAAGTATAAAACACATTTTACCCTTCACTACTGTTCCTTCATTGTGCTTCTGCTCTTATGCTAGTATGACAAATGTGAGTCTTCAAAGATTTTTTCAAAGTGTATTTTCATTTTCCCCACAACATTGCAGAACATGTGGACTCGGGAGTTTTGTTTGGATTCTCAAGGACTTGCTCAGACCCCCTGCTCCTCTGGACTTAAGTGCAGCAGGGCCCACAGAAGAGGCTCTGCATTCCACTGTGCCGTTAGCCCTCAGCTCAGGGCCTCTGTGATGATTTTCATGAGCAACCAAACATGAATTTAAAAGAAGAGTAAAAGTAAGTATTTGAGCCCACAATTTTTGAATGCCTCATACCAGCGTGCCTGCAGGAATGTTAATGTTGCTGTTTCAGAATCATACAGGTAGGAGCCTAGACTAATAAGAACACACAGTTTCCATGCTAAACAGGGCTGTGGCCAATCCATATGATATGTGGACTCTCTCATCTCTCCCTCCCTTCTTTTTCTTTCTTTGTTCCATCTTTCTCTGTTGAGAATTGAACCCAAGTTCTCCTGTGTGTCAACTAGGTGCTCTAGAGTTATTTTTACAGTATTTGTTTTTGTTGTTCCTGGGATAGGGTCTTGCAAAATTGTTCAGGCTGGGCTTAAGTCTGCAATTCTTCTTTCTGAGCCTTCTGAGGAGCGGTGAAGTCTACAGGTATGTGCCACCATACACATCTGTTCGGTTTCTCTTAGGTGCTTAATGAACATTATAATAACACAGATTGCAACATTGTGGATGTGTGTTTAATTTCCAACTGACCTTGGGGAAGTTATTTATCATCTTTCACTCACAAAAATTATATGTGGAAAAATTTAATAATTTCAGCCTCATTTCACTGAGCATTCACTGGGATACTGAAAACAAAGTATCACAGTGCTTCACGTATGGCTTTAAAATTTCATTGCTTGGATCCCCTTTTTGTAGCAATGTATTCCTAAATATGATGTTAAATCTCTATTTGGCATATTTATAGACAGGGTCTTTCCCAGGTACTGTGCAACGCCTGATGGCGGGTGAAAACGTAAATCAAGAACTGCCCCAAAATGGACGTGCACCTGAATCAAGCATGAGTTTTAGAGCCCACATGTAGTTTCATTCATGGGAAGGACAGCATTTTTCTGTTTGTTTTTTTCTCTTGAACAGGCCTCTGGGTAGAGGCCCGCTAAGCTTTTTATTCTTTCTTATTACACTGTAGCCTATACAAAGATAAGATATCGGAGAGATAAAAAGCAGAGATCTGCAATTAGACTGCCTGGATTTCATTTTGGGCTGTATTACTCTCTAACTATATGATCCTAGCCTATTTGCTTTCATCTCCGTTTCTTTAAGTGAAAAGAAGAATAATTTTTTTGCCCGTTTCTTAGGATTGTTGTATGGGCTAAACATTAACATGCCCATAACATTCCTGTAGCACCCTGGTACAACATGATCCCTCAGTAAATGCTGGCTATTATGAACATTATTGTATATCACAAACTACAATGTAAAGATGCTGTGTGTGTGTCTGTGTATGTGTGTGTTAGAGCTTAGAAATACCAAGTGGTAAATCAGGCAAATAATATTAGCATTCTGTATTTCATACATTTATCTTTACCAGTTTTAATAATATATCCAATAACTATCTACATTCAGTAATATTACATTTAGTCATAGGGATAATAGTGTCAGGTATAAATGGCACAATTAAAAACGCTACAGGAGTTAAGTTGCTCAGAAAGTTGCAATGCAAATATCCCTTCCTAAGCGCCCCGCAAACGCTCAATGAGAAAGAATGAGGGTATCTTATTTATTCCCTGGTGGGAATCTATGCACATCAAATATACTACACAATTCTGCTCACGGGCAAGCTCTGCTGGGACTCTGCCTCATCATACAGGCCTTTTGCAGAAGGAAATAGATGGGCATTGATTTCATTTTTTAAGGAGTCAATACATTATGAGTTAAAAGTAGAAGCGTGTCATGTGATGCTTAGATTTTTTAATATGGCTCTTTTGAGACTAATATTAGCATAACTTGGAGCTAAGTTTAAAAATCATGGGAAAATGATATCTATATATCCAAAAAAAATTCAACATGATATTTATTTATTCAGGACTGTGAAATTAGTTTGCCCATTCATTGTGAAATCATACTTTAGATAATCAACATGGTATGAGCATTGGGCTACAAACATCCGTAACTTTGCTCTAACTTCAGGGTCTGAGCATGTAATTTACGAGAAGGGGGAATGAAGCAACTTCTGAACAATAGACGTGATGTTTGATCTGCAGAGGGACTTAGCTGGCAGTAGAGAGGTTCCGCTGGAGGCCTGGGGGTTGTCCCCAAAGCTTCTGAGGTTGAGCCTTGTGCTGGCTTGGGGAGAGGGTGCTCACAGGTGTTGTAACCAGGCAAAGGGGACAGCCGTGGGCTGGGGTAAAGGCACGAAATCACATCAACTATTTGGGGGGGCACGCTCTCTCTGCAGGGAGGGCGGGATCAACGAGTTCACGGAGATAATTCAGTGTTCCTCCAGGCAGGTGGAGGGCTTTGTCAGAGACCCGGAGGGCCTCTGGACCGTGCACACGGGACGCTGCTTTGGAGACAGCACGAAGTGGGAAGCCAGCCGCTCTGACGTCCCAGGAGGCACCTGGACGCGTTCCTCTCAGGGCGAGGCGCAGAGGAGCCGGTGGCTTCAGACGCTGGAGGAGGCCCCCGGCTGCGTCAGGCTGGGGCGGCGTGAGGAGCAGCTTGGAGGCGTCGCCTGAGCAGCGGGACACAGCCGGCCGCAGCAGGTTTCCATCGGGTGCTTGGAGCCTCTGCAGTGGGCGGGAGGGGAGCCCTGGAAGGCACAGATCGGCCAGGCAGAGGGAGGGCCTTGAGCGAACTGACGAGTCTGAGCGGTGGCCTCAGAGCTCTGGAGAGCCCTTGCGGGACTGTAAGCGGGGCAGCGGCATGCTCTGGGTTGCGTTTTGAAAGATCTTGTTGGCTGCCGTGTGCAGAGAGATTGGCAATTCGGGGGCCCGGAGGCTTGGCAGGGGTAGGAGGCTTCTGCAGATGAGAGGCCGCGGACCCTGCCCAGAGCCCTGTGGTGCGGGAGAGCCGGGGAGCGGGAGGGTTGGCGGTTCCGAGACAGAGAAGAGGGGCCGAGCCCAGGAAGCGTCTTGTGTGCGCGAACCGGAGGGCGTTCAGGAGAGAGAAGCTCATGGCGGGGCTGGGGCTGACCCTTCTGCCGTCCTCCTCCCCGTGCGTGGGGAACGCGTAAGAGCTACAGCATCGCGGGAGCCGGCGTACATCCAGCTCTTCTTAACCGGTTGCCTCCCTTTCCCTTTTCATTCTTCCATCTCCCCCGCCTCGGGCCCTCGCCCGCCGCCCTGGACCTACTGTCTGGAGTGTTCGACGGTCCTTCCAGGACCTACCTAGATGAGCTGAGGACAGCGCACCGTGGGAAGAGGGGAGTCGTGACCCCGCAGGGGCTGGAAGGGAGGGATCTCGCGACCTGGGGGCCCGCGGGCAAGCGGGCAGGAAAAGGGAGCCACGCGAAGGAGGCCTCTTGAGGCAGAGGGAGAGGTGGGGGCAGTAAGCACCTGGAGCTCAGAGGTAAATACCGAGGTGAGAACAATTGCACCATTCTCGCGGGGCACTTGGGGCACGCTGCGTCCCACAATCCTCGGAACAAGCCAGTGGATTGGCTGCTGCTACTGTCCGTGTGTCACAGAAGAGGTCGCAGAGGTTCAGGGGGACACGTGACCTGTCTCGTCTCGTGAGACGCTCCGGGGTCCCTTCTCATCCGTGGCACCTCACAGGTTGAGTCACCTGCGCTCAATTGTGTTCAGCAACCTGAAAACAATAAATGGAAATTTCCACTGACCAACAGTTTATGTTTTCACTGACATTTATTGGAATGTATTATTTTAATTTTTCTGTTTTGCCATTAGTTAACGTTATTGATCTTCTCTTGTGCCTAATTTATAAGTTAAACTTCATTAGAGTCACGGTTGGCAGGAACAAATCTACATCGAGTGTTTAGTGCTGCGCTCAGTCTCAGGATCCAGTGGATCTTGACTCTGGGAAGGTGTCCCGCGTTTCGCAAGGGGCTGTTGTATTTAAACCTCAGTGACTCCTGAATTCACTCACGTAGCAACCTGCGCTGTCAAAGCTGAAGGGGTAGAAAAGTAAGCTGAAGTCGGATGGGGGAATTAGGAAGTAAACAACAAGCCAGTGGATCGGCTACTGCAACCGTCCATGTGTCCCAGAAGAGGTTGTGGATGAGAAAACATCTGTTTCAAGAAATTTTATAAAATAAACGAAGCCCCCTCTAGACGGGAGAGGGACGGACAGTCAAAGGAAGAGTCTTCTCATTTGGGAAGACAAGCAAGTCCATATCGAGCTACGAGAGGGGATAAAATGTGGAATCTTCTGGAAATGTAAGATCCAGGAGAGTGGAAGTGACTTTCTTCCCTGGTGCCTCTCCAGGGCAGAGACAGCACCTGACACACAAGCAGCTGTCGCTGTGACCATCAGGGTGTGAGCTAATAGATGTAATCATGCCTGGGTAGTCTTCAAGGATGTCCATTGACTGTGTAGACAAGGTGGGAAAGATCCCTTCAGGTAAGTAAGGAAGCAGGAACCGGGATGGGATAGTTACATAGCAGTCGATAGCTTGGTGTGTTTGTACCATACTGAGAAATAGAGAGAGGTAGTGGTGGGGCAGGTGGAGGAAGAGAAGGAGGGCTGAAAACAGCATGGTATGCTTGATAAGAAAGGTGTAAGAAAGGCCTTATGTACACAGTTAAGGATTCTTTGACAAGGGACAAGCTGCTGAAATACTGAATACTATGAACAGTCAATTTAAACTCTATTCTATGTGAATATAGCTATTACCATCTATACCTAAACTTTGAATAAAGCTTTTTCTTGACAAAAATCATGATGATGCAATATAAACTAAGTTTTTTATTAGAATTTTGATTTCTGGGAAAAATCAAATGTCCTTATTTGGAATGTACATATATTTTCTAATGATCATTGCCCAGTAATTCAGTAAGCAGAGAAATAAGGACTTTATCATGGTATATAGAGGCATCGATATTCACTAAAATAGTTGGGCTGCTCTTCGAAGGTAGTGTAATGGGAGTCTGAAAACTTGTTTAAGCAAGGATCAAACAACTTAATTAAATGTTACTAACAATAATAACCTCATGTGTTTGCAGAAGTTACATATAGTAGCATAAAAGAAAGGAAGTAATATTCGTGTCTTTATTCCTTATTAATTACTAGATTAGGGAAATGACATTTGCTGAGAAAAGAGTGGATCATTTAATGGAATTACCAAAAGTCACTCAAGCTTTCAGAGAACTGAAGAAGTGGACTGAATGATCAAAACTAGTGTTGGGACCCAGGACTGTAATACTTGCTAATATTTTGCTAATTTGATAAGTTGTATGAGCTTCTAAACAATATAATGACAGCAAAGAAAGGACTGCAGTGGAGGAAAAGGTTCTGTTTTCCATCATTGTTTTGTAGTTTAATTCTCTGAGGGTTTTTACCTCAGCTGATAACCTTGTCTTGATGTCTTTAGGTATGTCTAAGGAGATGAGTTTAATTTACCTCTCAAATTCAGTCACTTGCCTGGAGTAATAAAGTATCACTTTATGAAAATGTAATGTTGCAACTTGGATAATTATTTCTTACAATAAAATCCAGAGTATAAATACTATCTTTTTCATTTTCTGGCACGTTTAATAAATGTTTGTGTTAATTTTGTTTTTCAAATGTTTGCCCAGCTGAATACTTTGTATTTGCTTGAGAACATAGAACTCAGGACCTGGCATTCACCAGGCGGGTGCAGCACCATTCAGCCAGAACATAGCCCAGGAACATGTGATTATTAGACATCTGCACTGTTATCGTAGATTACGTGCTAAACTGTGGGTACTGATTTGTGTTGAGCTGGATGTTGAAGATGTCTGAACATTTGTGATAAAACTCCCCTTTATTCGAAACTATTTTTAAAGTCTACACTCATTCTTTTTAATGTCACAAAGAAGATCAAAGAAATTTCCCATGACCACTGCTTCTTGAAGAACACTTGAAGTCAAATCTTCCTGGAAAAAAGGACGGTGAATTTCCAGATTTTGTTCCTGAAAGAATTATCAGGCTTCCATTTCAGGGGTCAGCAAACCACAACCCGCAGACTAAATCTGGTCTGCTGTGTTTTTGTAAATAAGTTTTTGGATCACGGCCACTGTCCCTTCATGTGTGGCTCTGTGGAGGCGCCGAGGTGGAGTCCACTGGTTACCATGGAGACTGTGTGAACTGTGAAACCTGAAGTGTTTCTTATTTGACCCTTACAGAAAAAAATCTGGTGACCACGCTGTCGTGCAGTGTTTCCCTAAATATTTCCATATGACAATAGTTAAAGGGGATTTTAAGGGGTGGGATTGGTCGAAGGTCAGATAGTTAGGAAAACATTTGGTTAAACAAATTCAATTTTTTCTTTACAGAATGATTTTTCAGGGTGGTATATATACTCCACACATCTTGATAGTTATAGAATAAAATATAAGAATACTTCCCACAACTGACCATTGGCTCTTTTGTGCATATGGGATTACTGCTTTGTAATGCACACTTTAAGAAGTGGTCTAATATATTTCTTTCCTGATTTTCTGTCAGTTCTGCTTCATTGCTTGAGACAACTGCCTAGTCTTCCTTTTCTCCTTAATTTAGATATGAGTTATTTAATATAATGTGTTGCTCCCACTATTTCAACATTGTCCTAGTATGAATTATTTTGACGTTTGACTTTTTTTTAAGGGAAACTTTTTGTTGTTGTTCTTTTGAACCATTTCAACCATTTTTTATTTTCAACCGTTTTGAACTTGAACGTGGTATGTCATGAAGAGTTCTGTAATTGTACTACCTTTTGTTCTTTCACATTGCTGCAGTTAGAAAATATTTGAAAGCCAATTGAATAAACAGCAGTTCTGGGAGAATTTTAAAAGTGTGCCAAACATCTTCAAAGTGCACAGTGCCAGCTATTGAGTTATTTTTTTCTCATGTGGAAGTACTAATAACAAAAGAAGAAATGCTCATGGCCAATATATTCTATATCCCAATGTGATGTTTTCCTCTCTTAGGTGTAAAAGTTAACTCGGATTAAGAATAAGTGTTGCTTAAATATCATGTATTTCGGTCAAGTTAATAAAAGCATGGTGTTTGTGTTTGCTTCAGTTTCTTCTGGTCAAGAAACACCTGATCTGCAAGCTGAAGACACAGTGTAAGTTGAGAGCTCATAGTATGTCCAAGGAGTGAGGATGGGATGAACACAAATAGGCAAAGACTGGTCGCAGGTGAAGACTACATAGGTAATTCAGTTCAATAGACTTTTCTCCCCTTATGTTACCAAAACCTGGCTGCTGAGCGGTACGGATGAGCAAGTCTTGGCAATTGCTGTGGAAACTGATAAAAAGATGCCTTAGTATGTCAGCACCCTTGAACTAACAGGCAGAAAATGTCACTTTATTACAATCAAATGCAGAATTATGGCTCAGAATGTTAAGTGTAAATTTCCTCACTTTTGCAGAGTGTTCATTTCCTGCAGCAGCTGTAATGAATTGCCTTGGACTTAGTGACTTAAAACGATCTAAAGTTATGACTTCATATTTCTGAAAGTCAGAAGTGTGGTTGTTTTTCACCAAGCTAATGCTGAAAAGTTGTCAGTGCTGTTTTTCTTCTGTAGCTTTAAGGACAAATCTCTCACCCCTCACAAGTTTCCACAAGTTACTTGTGCTCCACCGCCTCTGGCTCCATGTTTCTCACCCTAGCATCTTAAAGGCTTTCTTCAACTTTGTAACTTCTCCTCTTCTTGCTGCCTCTCCTGACTCCCTTTAAAGAACTCCTGGGATTGCATGGGGCTAACTTCTGTCACGTAAGGTGATCTCCCCACCCCAAGATTCTGGCTTACTCTGCAAAGTCCTCCTTCACCAGCAAAGATAAGACAGCTTGAGCTCTGATGAAGAGGAAGTGGAACATTCATTTCCCCACCACACTGGGCAAGTTGTGTTGTGTTCTTCCTCCAAGGATTTACTTCATCCTATCACCTACTAATTCCCTTACACGCTACCGCCACACCAGGCTGCGATGTGATGGCTGTTCCCCAAATGTGCTCTGCTAGTAAAATTACATGAATTCTTACTGTGGCACAGATTCCTATGATTCAAACTTGTTCACATCTATTTCTTGTGTGACTTCGTTACTGTCATACCTTTTTCACTTACTGTCATGATGAGAAGATCAGAGATGCTCAGTAACGACTTACTGATCTCTCCGGGAGTTACACATATGTCCTGATTAAGGAGTGAAAATACTGCGATGCAGGCTGCCATCTACTTCTTACAGATAGTCTCAAATTTTCTGCTAGCTGACCTCTTCTTGGGTGGCTCCAGTCTGATTCACTTGTCTTCACTACCTGACTCTTTCATGCTGTAAATTGTTCTTAATGTTCCTTGTACCTCTCTATTTTCAGAGGTAGCTCTTCCTCCCCTTACCCCTCTCTCTGTACTGTGCTGTATAGGTTGGTCCTCAAATCTTGTCTTTCTCATCCTTTTCTACTTCTAGGTAGCTTACAATAACCCATGATATTACTACTCATTTTTGACAACCATATCAACTTGTTCAAACTACATTCTCACTATGAGCTACATAACCCACTGTTGCCTTGGTTTTGCATCCTAGAGTGACATAGGATCTCAAACTCTTAACCACTCACACATTTCAGTCTAGCTCTTGACCTAAATTTTTACAGCCTTTTTCTTTGCTTAGTTGAATTAATGAAATCAAGACTGATTCTCTTCCAGTTTTGCTACCATAGTTCCTGTAGCCAGCATTTTTTCTTTTTCCCCCTTTCTTTCTTTCTTTCTTTCTTTCTTTCTTTCTTTCTTTCTTTCTTTCTTTCTTTCTTTCTTTCTTTCTTTCTTTCTTTCTTTCTTTCTTTCTTTCTTTCTTTCTCTCCTTCCTTCCTTCCTTCCTTCCTTCCTTCCTTCCTTCCTTCCTTCCTTCCTTCCTTCCTTCCTTCCTTCCTTCCTTCCTTCCTTCCTTCCT
>PVIC010055356.1:0-11268 GCA_004025085.1 Thryonomys swinderianus
TGTAGTTCAGGCTGGCCCTGAGCTCACTATGGTGCCCAGGCAAGCCGCCGCGAACTCAGCAATCCTCCTGTCTCTGCCTCCTGAGTGCTGGGATTACAGGCGTGAGCCACCACGCCCAGCATTATATGTGGTAACCGGGGATCGAACTCAGGTCCTTGTGCTTGCAAGGCAGGCGCCGGAACCACTGAGCTAACCCTCCAGCCCTAGAGGCCTTTCTTATTGCACAACTCCATCCCTACTATTGTCACCATGGCCATATTCTTGCATCTGGGAGCTGGCTCATTGTGGTGGTTGAGAAAACCAGTTTCCTGATTTCAAATGCTATTGGCTTCAGCTCTTACTAGCAATGGAGCTTGGGTGAGCTGTATGTCTATTCTGAGGTGAGTTCTTCCCATCTACAAAATGAGAACAAATAAAAATAATAGCTAAGTCACAGAATAATAGTAAAATGAGTTTCGTGTCTGTTTCCCCGACCCAGCTAAGGCCATCTGGAAATCAGGAAAGGGAGTGTCCCTCACTCCCAGTATCTCTCCACACGCCTGCCATGCAGACTGGATTTTCACCAAGATTTGTTGGGTAAACTCAATCACAGTAAGTACAAATGTAAAGATGGAAAAGTGAAACAATTAACATTTGTATGATAGAAAAATGATTAAAATTAAAATATACCTGTGAGTTGGGGGGAAGGACAATGTCTGTGTCATGGGTTGATTTCTACACACACCAATAAAATTACCTGAGCTGCTAAGAGCGACCCGAACAAGGCTCATGAGCAGACGATGCAAGTGAGAAGGTGGACGTTGTAAGCACACATGGAAGAACAGTCCAGCTTCCACAGAAGAAATACAAATGAGACACACAAAGGAAAGCATCAATAACAGGAAACAGAATTCAACACGGAATTATTTATAACACTAAAAAGTGTCCAAGAACAGAAGAATGGTTACATAAATAATGATATATTGGCTCAATGGCTTGGTGTTCCACCATTAAATAATTATGAAACTGTTGAAACAAGCGCCTCGGTATTATAAGTTTATAAGCAGGCTGCAAAGTTAAATTTAAAGCATGATCGCAATGTGCAAAATGTTCATCAGCCCTTGATGAAAGCTTGGCCGGAAACATGAGGGGACGAACACAGTTGCCTTCATAAAAGACAGAAACCACTGAGTGCCCACCATGCGCCAGACTCTATTCCAAGGGCTCTCACACACTTCATCTCACTTAATTCCCTGCTTCCTCCCAAACCCCTATGAGGTCAGTGTTGTTTGCATCTACAGATAAAGCAGCTAAGTCATAGAGGGAGCAATAAAAAATTGCCTGATATGGCACAGCCAGTAATTTGCAGAGAAAAATGTCAATCCTGATGTGTTGGACTCCAAGTCCAGTGCTCTTTCCAACACATCGGATGGGTACAATGAACAGAACCAGGTAGCTTTTCTTGCTTTTTATACATTGCTTTTAAATGTCATTTGCACAGTTAAAACTTGGGGTGAAGACTGAGGAGGGAACACGGAGTCTCACACATTTTAGGAAAATACTCTAACACTGAGCTACATCCCCAGCACATTTAAAATATAACTTAAAGAAATACCAAAGCAAACCCTAAAAAGCAAGTTAGCTACACCCCGTTCTTCCAGAAAGCTCTATGACCACGGCTCTACCTTGCCATTGGCCAGCACACCCAATGTTCCCCAAGCAATGCTAGGAAACAGGCTTATTATCTTCTGCCCTTCTTCACTGGTTTAAAACCTACAGAGAAGGGCTGGAGATTTAGCTCAGTGGTTCCAGCGCCTGCCTAGTAAGCACAAGGCCCTGAGCTCGATCCCCAGTAATCACATACTACAATGTTGGGTGTGGTGACTCACGCCCACCAGCAATCAGTACCACATAGCGCTAGGCGTGGTGGCTCATGCCTGTAATCCCAGTACTCAGGAGGCAGAGGCAGGAGGATTGGTGATTTCAAGGCTTGCCTGGGCTGCAAAGTGAGCTCAGGGCCAGCCTGAGATACAAAGCGAGACCCTGTCTGAAAACAAAAAACAAAAAACAAAACCTACAGAGAAGCATCTGGCATTTATTTCCTCCACTCTCCTCACCAAGACCCTTCTTGCAGTCAAGGCTGCCCCAAGAATTCTAGGTACTTCTGTCATGGGGATCCCAGTGCTATTGTCAGTATTTCCAAAAGTCAACTGGAAATCCTAACTCTCAGGAGGGTGTGGCAGGAGACTCACCATGAATTTGAGGTTAGCCTGAGCTACACAATGAGTTCAAGACCAGCCTAAAATACATAGCAAGACCAGTATCAGAAAAAGACGTCAAATGAGAATTGGGATTTGACCCCAATCATGGCCTCGTGAGCTAATGAAGCATCACTCCCCAGAGGGAATCTGAACTCCATGTGTCCTCAGCTTGCATCAGAAAGGAGGGAACAGCATTTTGGGGGCATCAGCAGCATGGCTGAGCCTCGCTGGGGTAAACCCCTGACACAGGAAATGAAATGGAACACGTCACTGTGAGTGGAGTGCACTGAAAATGAGGCCAGAGGGGTCAGCAGAGGCCCATATGGAAGAGATGAGAAGCCACGATGGAGACACTGAGAAGTCATGAAGGGAAGCAGAAGCTGAAGTAGAGAATTTACATCTCAGAGGATGATATCAAGAGAAAAGGGGCCATGCAAGAGAAACAGATCCCTCAATATGGGCCAGTAGCAGGACCTTGAGTGTGTCTGGATTTCCCAAAGCAGAGGACTTACGGCTGAATTCAGTCACACAGAGATGACTGAGGCTTGAGGAGGAGGAGAGGTGACTGGATTTTGAAGGACCTTCAATCATTAGCTGTGCAGAAAGGAAGCTCGCAGCCCTCATCCACAGGCTGGAGCCATGAGGAAAATTCTGCCGTCCTGGAACCGCTCCGGCCTCTCCCCACAGCACCATTCTCCTGCCAAGTGCCGGCTCGGTGAAGATTCAAAAGTTAGCGATCAACAATGAACCACCTCAAGATCTCCACACAGATATAAGGAGCACAGAGAGGGCAAGGACAAGACAGAAAAAGAAAAAGAGGAACCAACAAACAAAAACAACACTTACCAGCATAAAAACAAAGCAAAGCCAAAACAAAACAGAAAACCTCAACGAAGCATTTATTCCTTCACACCAAGAGGAAAAATCAAAGAGCTCATGGAGAGAATAGAAAGATAACCAAAGGAGATAAAATATAAGCTACCGGGCTTCAGAAAAAAGCGGAAGGAAAATAACGACATCACAGAAATAAAAGTCAAAGTGAAAGTAGCACAAAGTGAAACAGACTGTGGAAACACAATAAGAGACAAGAGATGGAAATGAGGAAAGTGAGAAAAGGAAATGGAAAAATTTTAACTTTAAAAGACAAGAGAACAAAGTGACTGTGGTGACTTGGGCGTGATCTGAGGCTCATGTGTGGGAAGTTTGGCCTTGTGTGATACTGTTGAGATGGTGGGAGGTGAGGTGCAATAAAAAGGTAATTAGGTGACTGGGCACATTTGGATTAATGTAGATCTAGTGAAGCTAGACTTGTTACCACACAGAAGGAGTCATTATAGGGGGACCTGGCACTACCCCCACACCTGACCCATTTTTTCACCATGCTCACCTACACCAAGAACTGAAATGTCATCTGCAATGAGGCCTTCACCAGAACTGAACAAGTGCCTATGCCATGCTCTTGAATCTCTACAACTGTGAACTAAGTAAACCTCTTTTCTCTATAAAGCATTCAGCCCCAGGTGTTTTGTTATAGCAACACAAAATGGACAAACATTATGACATACAGGGATTGTGCCATGGTATGAATATAGTATTTTCCTCCAAATTCATACAAGAGTTTAATCCTCAGGGTTATATGTTAATAGTACTAAGAGGATAGAAATTTAATCTGACTAGAGTGTTTAGATTTGAGGCAGTATTAGAAAGTGATTAGTTTAGGTCATTAGGGTGGAGTCCCCACAATTGAGTCCTGGTGGCTTTACAGAGAGAGAGAGAGAGGGAATGACATGGACACAGAGATACATATGTGCTCCTACTAGAATGTCCTACACTTGGGGGGGGCCCTTGTCTAAAACCTGTGCCATGCTATTTGGACTTTGTGCCTGCAGAACTGTGAACTAAATAAACCTCTTTTGTTTTTTATAAAGTAGCCTACATCGAGTATTCTACTATAGTAATGAAGAGCTGCCTAATACAGACCATGTACACACAAGGAGTCTCTAAAGAAGTAAAGTAAAACAGGTCACCCAACAAATTTTCAAGATATAACTCAAGAAAAAGCTTTAGAAGACACGAGAAGCTGATTAAAAAATTAATGAGACCCTGGAAATCTGATCAATACCAAAATATATTTTAACAAAAATATATCAAATTTTGGAATGTTGAGAAAGAATCCTTGGGGATCCTACACAAACAGGAACAAGTTGAGGGGAAAATATCAGGCTGCCCTCTGGCTTCTTCCTGGCAGCTTCCAGCACTTCCATACAATAGAAAAACACCCACAAAATTATCAAGTAAAGACAGTGTGAGTCAAGAATTTTATTTTCAGCCAAACTGTAGTTTGAGTATAAAAGTAAAAGATTTTTTGAGCTTGTGTGGGAAGGTTAGAGGCTAAGGCAAAGCACAGTCTGGCTCTATTGGAAGAACAAGGTTTTTCCCTTATGTGACCTAGAGTTTTAATCAGAGATTCATTTATGTATTTATGCAATAGATACTTAAAGACCCAAGTGGAAGGCTGAGGCAGGAGGATTACAAGTTCAAATCCAGCCTGGGAAAATTGGTGACATAATGAAACCCTGTCTCAAAATAAAAAAGGGTTGAGGATGTCACACACACAGAGGATGAGAAGGAGGAGAAAAGAAAAAAAGAAATATCACTGAGCATAGTGACACACACACATGTCAACCCAGCTACTCAGGAAGATCACAAGTTCAAGGCCACCGTAGACAATGTATCATGACACTGTCTCAAAATAAAGGGGCTTGGGATGCAGTTTGGTGGAGAACACTGGTTATTCATGAGACCTTGCATTCGATCTCCTGGATTCCCTCCCCAAAAATGTCAGGATACCATCAAGGATGTGACCTGGGACGTCCCAGTGTTTGGAATAGGTGGGTGTTGTGGTTTAGATTTGGGGTGTTCCCCAAAGGCCTCATAAGTTCAGAAGTGGGGTTTCTGGATTAATCCACAGATGAGTTCAGAGCTGAATGCGCTCTTTGGAGCAGGGCGCGGTTAGAGGTGGGTCATTGAGGGTATGACATGGAAGGTACATCTCCCTCCCTGGCTCCCCTTTTCTCTCTCTGCTTTCTGGCTGCCATGACATAAGCACATCTTCCTCTGTAATGTCCCTCTGCAAATAACCTTTCCCTCTTTTAAGTGGTAGATGTTGGGACTTGTGTTCCAGCAAAGAAAAAAAATGATTAAGATAGGGAGTGAGCCCAGAAGACCAGTTGGGAAATGGTACAAGAGCTCAGATGCTGCGCTTTCCAAAGACTTAGGCTGTACTGCAAGGCCAAGTAGCCGTGGAATGATTTAAAGCATGCAAATGACCATTTTGTTCTAAAAAGAAAAGGTTCAGAGGTCTTGGATGAGTCAGGTTTCATTATTCCCACAGTGACTTAACCAGTAGTCACACTTAATGTTGCACCTTAGCGTCATTCTCGGCAGTGAAGGAGAAGGCCACCCTGCCCACCGTCACTGCTTCTGTTCAGTGTCAGATGGGAAGTTCCTGCCAACACAGAACAACAAGAAAAAAAGAGAGAAAGAAAGACAAAGAGTTTAAGGGTTATTGTGGCCATCTGAATATTTTTTATTGATGAGTCAAAGAATACTCTTGTTTCTTTTCTTCTGCACCTTTGTTTTTCCTGGAGTTTTTAATGGTCTTTCTTTTGTTCTTAGACTATTTGCCTTTACTGTCAAGGCCAGAACCTTCCAACAACTCAGCAAGGTCACTATTCTTATTCTCATTGTAAAGACAAAGAGGCGAAGAGGTGTCAGCAGAGCCCACAGGGAACACAGCAGAGCTGGGTTTCTCATCCATTTCATGGGTTAATTCTGTCCACCCCGCGCAAAGAGATGAAGTCTGGGTCAACATCTGGAAGACAGATATGCAGTAGGTCTGTCTCACTTATAGGGGTTTCACCAAGTTCACCGGGAAGAGAATGATGGAAGAAATCCTAAACGGCCCCTTGTTGGTGAAAATTCTAGCCAACGATGCATATAGGCCCAGACACTCTGGCCCATGTTCAACTCCCTAGAGGGCCTAAGCAACCTCCATGCAGCCTCAGGACCTTTACACATCTGACCCTGGCCTAGAATGCCCTTCTCTGCTCTTCAGATGGCTGGCTCCTCATCCACATTTTCCCCTCCTCAGAGAGCCCGCCCAGGATTCCCTGCTTCCCTGAGCTGCCGTAGGCTTTATTGCCAGGTCGGGTTTCCACCTCCTCTGGGGAGAATGCTTTGTGCAACTGGGGTGTCATCCCACGGGTATGGCTGGCCGTAAAGACCGCCCCCCAAGATGGCGGCTGGCAGCAAGCCAGAAACCTCTGTTTAACACTAACTGCAGACCTCATATGGTAATATCTGTGGGCGGTGGGAGGGGCCTCGAGAGGAGAACGGATATAAGCACCCAAGACAGGAAGTGGGGGGGAGAATAAAGGAGATTCAAATTTGCTTTCCGTGTGTTGTGTCTCTCTACAGGATGGGCGAGGGTCACACACGGGGTCACCAGACTGGTCCGTTCGTGTAGGGTCAGAGCCCAGGCATTACCAGAGCCCAGGCATTACCAGGCTTGGCCTTTGAAGAAAACACATTAAACAAAGTAAGTTCCATGTTATTCTGAAGCTGGAAGCGGAGGGCTTCCTTTAGCACAAGCAAGATTCTTTCAAGGAGAGATATTATCTCACTCAGTTCTCCAAACCCCACAGCTAATCATCTGTTTAGTGAATAAATTTCTTGAGCAGCATCCAGGTGCCAGCCGGTGCTCACCACGGTGGGTACTACCAGGGCAGGTGCTTGGTGCATGAGGCGCCATCCCAGGGGAAAGTGGGGGCCCAGATCCAACCTGTTTGCCCAGCTGTGGACTCGAAGAACCGTGTCTGCCCAGGATGCCTTTCTCTAATCTTTGGAAGCAAGGGGGACTCACAGGAGCCCTGCACATGAATAAACTCAGCCCCGTGATCCCTGCTCATGTGGAGTTAACAGTCTAGTGGGAGATGAACAAAGACACGTGTAGATCTATCCTAGAAGTCACCTTCATTTGCATGAGGTTTCTGAGAAAAATTAATTTAGTGAGTAGCAGGGTCTCCCAGCTCCCCCGGTCCTCTCTGTGACACATGCAAAAAAGGTGTTTTAGCTGCATTAGCTGTACAGCTGAGCATCAGCCTGGCTCTGAGTCTGTTTCACCCTCTTTCTGATCCCTCCGAGGACAAACTTAAGGTCCTGAAGGCTGCGCTAAATGTCTCTCCTCCCTTTTGCCGCCAAACCTCGTGCTCTGCTCTCTGTAGCGTGTGCTTCCTGTCCAGGCGTCTCTTAGCGCCAGTCACACTAGGAGCTGCACTGGGGAGAGGCCTGAGCCAAGGCCCTGTGCTGACAGATTGAAGCAGAAAGATTTATTAGCACAAGTAGGGCAGCAGGTGGGAAGTCCAGAGACTTCGGACACCCCACCTCTAACCCTAGGCCGCAGCATGTAAACCTGGGGTTCAGGAAACCAAAGCCTGGGAATGGAATGAGGAAGTTAGCAGGCTTTAAACCTAGAACAGCAGTTAGGCTGCTGGGAGGCGTGATGGGGGTTATAACCTAACAAGTTTCCATTTCCTGGGAGACTAAAGCCGGCACACCTAGGAATCAGCTGACAGGAATAAAATTACACAACTTTATAAAAGGCATAAAAGGAGATTGAGTAAATGGAAAGACACTCCATGTTCCCTGATGAGAAGACTCAGGGCTATAAAGGTGCCACTTCCTTCCTAAGTAACCTGTAAATTTAACGTAATTCCAATGACAATATCAAAGGCATCTTTTATGGAATTTGACAAGCTGTCTCGCAGGTTAATCTAGAAGGAAAAAAATATCAAGAAAATGCACAAGAATAGGACATCCAAGCAATAGTATTTTTTCTATAGTAAAATCTACATAATACAGTAGTTACCATTTTAATCACCTCTAAGTGTACAGTTCTATGGTGGTAAGTACATTTATAATATTGTGCAATCATCATTACTATCCACCTCCAGAACTTGCTCGTTATTCTTTTACCAAATTTTCAGCCCCAGAGAAATTCTTTCCAGGTTCTTGGTGTCCTGAACAAAGAATTAGACAACACACAAAGAAAAAGTAGCAGGGAGGTACATGCACTGAAACTGAGAGCATAGCAGGCTGGGGATCATGCTAGCAGCAGCCACACGGAAAAAGAGTCTTCTGTATCTGAATTCCTGATCAGTTACTCCCTCATGCAAACAGGGTATTAGGGACAGTTGTCCTGTCAAAACCTCACATGGCCTGGTGCCAGAGTTAAACTGTCCTATTGCAGGCTTGCTTGGTTTTCTACCAGATATAATCAATGAAGACTTGATAATAGCACTGTTACCAGGTTCTGGGGTTTTATAGACTCTTTCCAGGTCTTGGTGTCCTGAGCAAAGAATTTTATAAGAACCACAAAAAGGCTAGTGAGGTTTTACATGTATTATAGGTAGGAAAAGATGTCCACTCTCTGCAGACCGAGAGGGGCCACTAAAAGAGTGCACAGTGTCCATATGGTTAATCTATATCACTCGTTCTTTAGGGTGATAGCAGATCTAGGCTGTCCTACCAAAAAGCTTCTTGATTTAGTGCCAGAAGGACTGAAGATAGTGCTTTGTGATTGGTCCCCGGTGCAGCGCGTGGGGACTGTATCCTGTGCACGAGTCCTGAATCTCTACAGTTGACAAGTCACATCCTAATTTTTTGCCTTAGCACCTGTATGATTGGTTCCTCACATAGTGTACAGAACTGGAGTCATCTTGGAGTCGGTGTTGTGCACATGTGCCCTGGATCTCATGACCTTGAAAGAATAAGTGTGATTGACCTGTTTTGTCCCACCCCTAATCTCTTATCCCAATTCCAGTGTGAAAACTCTGTACCTATATATAATAACACCTCATTTCCCCCTCACCCACCAGAAAAATAGTTGAAATGAATAAAAACTAGGGGAACAAGTAAGCCAGAAAAAAATAACTTATAAAGCAAAATAATAAATTCTATCATCTGTTTATCCATCTACCTGTCATGAGTGAAACATTCAAATCCATGAAGAAAAATCAACTGTCTAGTAAATTGCATTAGAATAAATGGCCTTCCCATTTGGCAAATATAAAAATTGAACTCTACTTCACAATAGTCAACCATACAAAGTCCCTTTGACTGACAGAAACAAATGCAAAAAAACAAAACCTCCTAAAAGCATTAGAAGAAAATCCGGGTAGAGAGAGAGAGATTTGACTACATAAAAACAGTTAACTTCTGAATAAGAGAAGACTCTGAACAAAGTTAAAAGACTAGTAACAGAGTGGGAAAACAAATCTGCCACAGACATACAGGAATGCAACAAGAACATATCTTGAAATAATAACAATTTTGCTTTCATTTTCTCTGCTTCTTCACGTCAATCAAAGGTTCCACCTTACCTCCAGGAGAATTAGTGCTTTTATAGCAAGAATATAAAAAAGAGAGAAACAGTCGATGTTTAGATGTCATTGTTTTTGTTACTTCCCAGATAGTCTACTGAAGCCCACATCAGAAACCACACTTTTGAAAGGCAAAGTCTTTGATTTGCAAGAGACTGCTTTTGCTGAAAGAAGAAAATATTCTGGAAAATCAAAAGGGAAGGTCCTGAAGGAGGCTAGAGATAAAATTTGTGCCTTAACTATAAATTGAAAAGGACTTGTGAAGATCCAGGCTGTGCATCGCATCCCTGGGGCAGTAACTGGAACCATGGGGCTGGGAAACATAAAGGAAATAGGAGTGATGCTTGACCTTGGAAGAGGTCCAGGGGATCAGGATGAGGGAAACAGACCCGCAAGACTGTGGCCAGGGTGGGCGCAGTGCCTAGAGACAGCTAAGCTTCTTTGTTACCGCTCTTGAGAGTTTGCTAGGGCCACCACCGGCAAATCTTCTGTGGAGACTCACAGACATCAACAGGCCGCCCCAACTGAAGACTCCTGTTAACTTTTCACCTCCTCTGGTGAGAGCCTTCTTTGACAGCTGCCCGAGGGTTCAGCAGGACCGATGGTCACCCGTGTCCTGAGACTTTCTTGGGGCTCCCCATTTACCCACTAATGTAGTCCCTTTCCACATGGCTCAGTTCATCCTCTTACACGATGGGTTGGATCCTTCTTTTCTGGGACTCAACCCAGAGCCTGCACACTGAACTACAACCCCAGAGTTTGTTTCTTTGTTTTGTTTTAATTCTCTGTTTTGAGTTGAGCCCGAATCTTGCAGATTCCCTAAATTGGCCAGATGGGGCTCAAATCTGCAGTCCTCCTGCCTCAGCCTTCCTGAGCACTGAGAGTACGGACAGACATGTACACCATAACCAGCGAAGGGTGGGATTTTTGACACCCACAGAGGGAGCAATAGTATGAAACCAAAGACCCCAGCAACTTGTACATGAGTAAAAGTAGATCACAATAAAATCTACCCTGGCTTGGGGCCGGAGATTTAGCTCCGTGATTCTGGCGCTTGCCTGTCAAGTGCAAGGTCCTGAGTTCGATTCTGGTAACCATGAACAATGCTGGGCGTGGAGACTCACGCCCACCAGCAATCAATACCACATACCACAGTGCCGGGTGTAGTGGCTCACGCCTGTAATCCCAGTACTCGGGAGGCAGAGACAGGAGGATTGCTGAGTTCGAGGCTTGCCTGGACTACATAGTGAGCTCAGGGCCAGCCTGCACTACAAAGGGAGACCCTGTCTCAAAAAAAAAAAAAAATCTACCCTGGCTTAAATAACTCCACAACAAATAAAGAGAACTACAAATCAACATAAAGAAATCTGCAGTCCAAATGAAAAATGGGCAAAAGATATGAAAAAGAAAATTCACTGAAGAAATACATTTAATCATATGAAAAGATGAATAGTGGGCTGGAGGTTTAGCTAGTGGTTCCGGCACCTGCCTCGCAAGCGCAAGGTCCTGAGTTCGATCCCCAGTAACCACATATAATGCTGGGCGTGGAGACATGCCCACCAACAATCAACACCGCATACCACAAT
>PVIC010055357.1:0-11222 GCA_004025085.1 Thryonomys swinderianus
AAAAAAAAAAAAAAAAAAAAAAAAGATGACTTGAGAGCCAGTCATTATGAGCTGTATCCCCACACCAAAACAAAACAAGACAAGACAACAAAAACAGGCCCGGGTGTCCCTCTGTGGACTGGGTGAAAAACAAGCAAGTTAGCACTTTAGATTTCACCTGAAGACCTTGAGACCAGAAAATGGATGCAGATATCCTCCCTGGTGCTAATCACAAGAAGCCGCATGACAGTGGAAGCATGAGTCAGGAAGGGGACAAGTCAGGAAAAGAGGTGCTAACGGGCAGCTTGTCACCGTGAGGGCTGGGGTTTAGCCTTGGAGGACACAGTGAGAGACGGGAGGAAATACACTGCAGCCCTGACCGAGAGGAGACAAATTGGGTGCCATTTACCTGCTAACTTCTGAGGGTTGTTTGTTTGTTTATTTGTTTTGTTTGTTTGTTTATTTGAGAGGGTCTTCCTTTGTAGTTCAGGCTGGCCCTGAACTCACTATGTAGCCCAGGCAAGCCTCCAACTCAGCAGTCCTCCTGTCTCTTGCTCCCGAGTGCTGGCATGACAGGTGTGAGCCACCACGCCCAGCACTGTGGTGTGTGGTACTGATGGCCGGTGGCATGAGTCACCACGCCTGGCACTGTGGTATGTGGTTACCAGAGAGACCTTGCACTTGCCAGGCAGGTGCCGAAACCACTGAGCTAAATCTCCAGCCCTAACTTCCTTTTTTATTGGCTGAGGATCCCACCTGGATCTTTAACCACTTTCGGGCACCCCTGACATGTGCGGAGATGCCAGGCACAGTCACCAGCTACAGAATGGCTCCTCTCCAGGGACAGTGCCAAAGGCCCTTCTAAAGGCTCAGGTGGGCACCATCTCTGGTGTTTCCAGTTCTCTTTGAAGACGGAAAAACTGGTGTGAAGAGTCAAAGTGGTAAGTGCATTTGTGTTTACGTCTGAGAGAAAGTGAATCTAGTGATTCCAAAAAGGACAGAGTCTCCCTGTCAGTGCCTGAGCATCTCATCAGGGCGGACCAGGCACATTTCTACCTTCCTTCCCTTGGTCGCCCTGCTCCCAAGTAGAGCTGAGCACCAGCAGCTTCCTGTCCGGACACACGCTTCCTAAAGGCTGGCAGTACTGAACAAGAGGGGCTCAGGGTCTTTTCAGCCTCTCTCCTCAACAGATCAACCAAGCATGTTTCCAGTACTGCATGAAATAGAAATAAAGAGGAACGAGTCCTCAGACGGAGAGGGGTGTGTGCCCGGAGCACGCAACCTCTACAGGAAACTAGAGAATGGGGACCATCCTGCACAAGCCCTGAGCAGGTCCAAGGCCCCGAGGTTGAAAAGCGGACAGGAAGGCCCCACTGTGGGGCCCCAAGAACCTATTCCTGGTACAGCTAGAAATAAGGAAACACCGGAATGCAAATCATTCAATTAAAAACTTTGGCTGGTCAAATGAATTCTTAAAGAATGGAAGTACTACAAGAAACAGTTGTGGTAAGATATAAGCATGGAAAAACATCTAGAGGAACCAGGAAAAGGGAGAATGGTGAGGGAGGGGGCATTCTGTGCCACTTTTGCAATGACTGGCCTATCCGCATCTGCTCTTGCTCAGTCCACACTTTCCTGGAAATTTCTGCGAGCAGAGCTTCCTCTTCTGAGCGTGAACTACCCCTTCCTGTTTCAGTTCACGATTCCTCTGGAGTTTTCTACAGAGACTGGGGTTTCTTTACTGAGGGTTTTGGGTTCTCTTTTCTATCCAATTCTCATTTCCCTGCTTCTCCAGTCCAGAAAAACCAAACCCATGTAATCAACAAAACTTCCGCTATTGTATGCAACCACCTGTTTTAAACATTGGCGGCTAGGGGTGCAGAGTGGTGGAGAGATTGCCTGGCAGGCAGGAGTCTGGGACTCAATTCTTAGCATTACATAAAACAACCCAAATATTGGAGATGCTGCGCTTCTATTGAGATGACAGTTATGCTTCCTTTCTTCTTCTTCTTCTTTTTTTTTTTTTTTTTTTTGAGACAGGGTCTGGCTTTGTAGTTCAGGTTGGCTCTGAGCTCACTATGGAGCCCAGGCAAGCCTTGAACTCAGCAATCCTCCTGTCTCTGCCTCCCGAGTGCTGGGATTACAGGCGTGAGCTACCACGCCCGGCACTGTGGTATGTGGTATTGATTGCTGGTGGGCATGAGTCTCCATGCCCAGCATTGTATGTGGTCATCAGGGATCGAACTCAGGACCTTGCACTTGCGAGGCAGGTACCAGAACCTCTGAGCTAAATCTATGCTTTCTTTCTAAAGGAGAAGGGCCGAAGACTGCTCCCTTTACGTAAAGGTGAGGGAAGTGGTAGGCTGAGATCCCCTGCTGCTCGGGGAAGTATCTGGGAGTTTAGTGTTACCCCTGGGCTCTACCACGTATACTTCCAGGGTGGAGGCTTGGTGGGGATGATCCTTGTTCAGCAAATGAGCTGCATTTTGTTGCAATGTTTGTTATATTTCTTTAAAAAAAAAAAAAACAACTCTTAGGGCCGGAGGGTTAGCTCAGTGGTTCTGGCGCCTGCCTCTCAAGCGCAAGGTCCTGAGTTCAGTCCCTGGCAACCACATATAATGCTGGGCGTGGAGACACGCCCACCAACAGTCAACACCGCATACCACAATGCCGGACGTGGTGGCTCATGCCTGTCATCCCAGCACTTGGGAGGCAGAGACAAGAGGATTGCTGAGTTCGCAGTGGCTTGCCTGGGCACCATAGTGAGCTCAGGGCCAGCCTGAACTACAAAGTGAGACCCTGTCTCAAAAAAAAAAAAAAACAACTCTTAAATTTCTAGTAAAATCTTATTCACATATTTCAGTTTTCTTTTTCTTTTTTTTTCACGGTACTGAGGATCGAACTCAGGCTCTTGTGCTTCCAAGGTAGGCACAGTACCACTTGTGCTAAATCCCCAGCCCCACATACTTCAGTTTTCAGTGTTAGCTATGTTATAGACTAGTAGGAAGATATTTTGTTTCCAAATTACAGCCCAAGTGGGACGGCAGTGTGTGGATCTTGAGGTCATCAGTAATCACCCAGAAAATTGGAAAAGTAGAGTGAATCTCTGAAGGCAAGGGCCAAGACTCTATATCACTGCTACTCCCTCCTTGAAATTTCTCATTGGAGCCCATACTTGGAGATCTGGGTTTATTTATGCAAAGCAGCAATTTCATTGTGTCTTGTGTAGACCAGGGCTTGAGATGGGCAGGCAACACATCTGGGGTCTTTGTTTTTGTTTTGTTTTTTTTAGTTTTTGAGACAGAATCTCACTTTGTAGTTCAGGCTGACCTTGAGCTCACCATGTAGCCCAGGATAGCCTTGAACTCACGGCAATCCTCCTGCCTCTGCCTCCTGAGTGCTGGGATTACAGGCGTGAGCCACCATGCTTGGCCTAAGTATAGGTGAAGTTATTTTTTGTTTTGGTTTCTGCAGTACCCCTTGAGCTTCCGAGGGAGGTATCGCTTGAGCTAAATCTCCGGCCCCCTGGGGTTTCTGGGTAAAGAGTTTGAGCAAGCCTCAAAGAAAAGGGCAGGAGGGCCAGAAGGTTAGCTCAATGGTTCCAGCACCTGTCTCGCAAGCGCAAGGTCCTGAGTTCGATCCCGGTAACCACATACAATGCTGGGTGTGGTGACTCACGCCCACCAGCAATCAATGCCACATACCACAGTGCCGGGCGTGGTGGCTCACGCCTGTAATCCCAGCATTCGGGAGGCAGAGGCAGGACGATTGCTGAGATCAAGGCTTGCGTGGGCTACATAGTGAGCTCAGGGCCAGCCTGAACTACAAAGCGAGACCCTGTCTCAAAAAACAAAACAACCCCCCCCAAGAAAAAGAAAAGGGCAGGAACTGCACACCCATTTCTCATGATTTTTTTTTCCCTTGCAAGTCTACAAGGTGATTGGAAGTATGTTCTGTAACTAGAGCAAAGCCATAAAGTTAAGTATCTTACACACAGCTCTTGTCAGAGATTAGAGCTCTACAGAGCCTCCCACAGGTCACAATTGAGTAAATTCTATTTTCTTTTCCTTCTCTCCAGCCAGGCTCCATCCTCCTGGAAACCACCTGCCCTGAGGGGTGTGTGTGTGTATGTGTGTATGTGTGAGCACACATGCCTTCTTCTCTTTTCTCACTCTCATTTTTTGTCTCAATCTTTTTTTTTGAGACAGGGTCCCACTTTGTAGCTCAGGCTGACCCTGAGCTCACCATGTACCCAGGCAAGCCTCAAACTCAGCAATCCTCCTGCCTCTGCCTCCCGAGTGCTGGGATGACAGGCGTGAGTCACCACACCCAGCATTGTTGTCTGTGGTTACCGGGGATCAAACTCAGAACCTGTGCTTGGAGGCAGGCGCCGGAACCACTGAGCTGAATCTCTGGCCCTGTCTCAATCTTTTGTACATACTCAACCTTTTACCCTGATCTCAGAAATACACTAGCTTTCACTTTAGTAGAATAATCAGACTTGCCTTCCAAATTTTTGAAAATTTCTTTACAGTAGGTCTCTTTTTTTTTGCTTTTTGAGACAGGGTCTCGCTTTGTAGTTCAGGCTGGCCCTGAGCTCACTATGGTGCCCAGGCAAGCCGCCGCGAACTCAGCAATCCTCCTGTCTCTGCCTCCCGGGTGCTGGGATGACAGGCGTGAGCCACCACGTCCAGCACTGTGGTATGTGGTGTTGATTGTTGGTGGGCGTGTCTCCACACCCAGCATTCTATGTGGTTACCGGGAATCGAACTCAGGACCTTGCGCTTGTGAGGCAGGTGCCGGAACCACTGAGCTAACCCTCCAGTCCGGTCTCATTTTAAATCATTTCTGCTTGCCAAATGTCTGCATTTGTCTCAACTGAAGTCAGCTTTATTAAGAGTTAGAAGTGACAGGACTCACAGCTTTTGGAAGCCTCTGTCCCCGTGCTACCACGGCGAGGAGGAGGCAGGTGCCATCCCGGGGTCTGCAGCCGCCCTCTGAACAAACGCTTCTCTCCCTGCTGGGGCTCCACTGTGTCCTTTCTTGCTGTGCTTCTTGTTCCTGATACTTTGCCCCTTCTTCTAAACGTCTTTTGGATCGTCCTCAGTTCCTTCCTCTCCACGAGCAGCAGCCGGAGAGGTTTCTAAATGGCATTTTTTCTTTCTTGGCAATTCTTTATGTATTCTTACACATAGAACAGTATCCACCAAAAATATCAGGCCCATTGGCAGATAAAAAGGCATGTGAAACCAGACAGAAATTGATGACCGGGGACCTGAAACAGAAAAAGACGAAGAGAAGAGACGTTGCTCAAACACCAGAGGGATCTGGCTGAGTCCTCTTTGGAATGAGATTGACTGAGGCCTGGTGAGCTTCTCCCCGTGGGGCACTGGCAAGTTCTGGTGCCAGGAGAGCTGTATGGAGCTGGAGCTGGGCTCTGTGGTGCTCACACGGAGATAGACCCCTCGGAAGAGTTTAACTTGCAGGGACCTACTCTTTAGATCCAGAGATCTAAAGATCTATGTCAGAGCCAGAAAATGCTTGGGTTGAAGATTAACTTTATTTTGTCTTACCCAAGGACTCTTTTCTCCTGATCTCACCATCCCTCAACCTCAGTCAAACTGAGACTCTTGGGCAGGTGCTAATGCACCTTCTATAAAAATTGCTCTCTTATAAATCCACCATGTGAGTAAAAAACTGGACTGCAGGGGCCAGAGATTTAGCCCATTGGTTCTGGTGCCTGCCTAGTGAGCGCAAGGTCTCTGGTTTGATCCCCGGTAACCACATACTGGGCGTGGTGACTCACGCCCACCAGCCATCAACACCACATCCCACAGTGCCGGGCGTGGTGGCTCACACCTGTCATCCCAGCACTTGGGAGACAGAGGCAGGAGGATTGCTGAGTTCGAGACTTGCCTGAGCTACATAGTGAGCTCAGGGCCAGCCTGAACTACAAAGCGAGACCCTGTCTCAAACAAACAAACAAACAAACAAAAACCCCCAAAACACTGGACTGCAGTGTCTGTATTCCCAGAGCCATGAGCAGTAGGTAGGAGAAGCTCTCTATATTCTGGTGAAGGACAGACGGGTGGGGGAGAAGCAGGCAAGGTGATAGAAGAATGGTAGGAAAGGAAAATAGAAAATGAAGAAAAGAAAGAAGAATGAGATGAAGGGAAGGAAAATAAAAGTCAGCAAAGTTAACTTACTGAAGTTCGTGAGGAGCAACCCTGAAGCTCTGAACCAACCGTGGAGAGGCCCATCCACCAGCTTTTCCTAAGGAGATTTTCTCCTCCTGGCTGGGCTCCGAAACCCTCGCCAGAGCCTCCACTCTACTGCAGAAACAGCCCGTTTTCCCCATCAGTCGCTTCACGCCTTTTGCTCACCCACTTGAAGCTTCAACTCCTGGCTGCGCCTCCGGATGTCTCCATCTTTTGTGGCTGCCTCACACCAGTAGGACCCAGAGTCTTCTCTTCTAGCAGTGAGAATCTGGTAATCAGAGGACGTGTTCCTGCCCTGCAGCATCTTGCTGCCCACGTAGAAGGAGAAGTAAAGCTGCAAACCAGACCTTCGCGGGTGCAACTTTGTTTCACAGGTCAGGTTGACCGGCTTCCCCACCCGGAGCCAGGGTGACGAGGATGAATTCAGCACCGGAGCCGGAAACAGCTCTGAAGAGAAAGTTGGTAAGGGACGGGGTTGCCCGCTTCAGCATCAAGGCCCTTTGCACGAAGGCTGAACCGTCTTCCCACCTTGGAAACCTGTCCCCAAGACATTGCATTCCTAGGCATAATTTTTCCTACTTCCAAAAGAGCCACTCTTGGGGTTTCCTAACAGACGTGAGCAGGGCTACCGGCCTACTTGCATCTGATGAGGAGAATCCCTTCACACAGCCCAGGGTTCCCTGAACAGCCATATATTATAGAACCACTATGTGACTACATGATCTGACATCGAGTGCAGCTCCTGGAATTATCAACAGACCACGGTGGAATAGTGGAAAGAGCAATAGGTAGGGACCCATTTACTAAAACAATTTATCTCTTTTGAATGAAAGATTTAAATAATTTATGCTGGTCCCTGGGTCCTTGTAACCATAGCTCTACAACTATTGAGCACAATACCTTCCACGGTCACAACTACTCCCGCCGAGCTGTAGCGCTGGTTCTTCCCCATGCCCGAGCAGTGATAGAAGCCGCTGTGGCTCATGTTGGTCTTCGGAATAGTGAGTTCGGAATTCCAAGGAGAAAACTTCACACATTTTCCATTTTGATAGAAAAGCACTTTGTATACCAGTTTACTCTGCCATCCGTGGCACCTCAAGGTCAAAGATTCCCCTTCAGTGAGGACTCGGCTGGAGGACTGGAGCAGCAGCCAATCTGAAATGTGTGTGCAAACAGAGGTGTCCCCCAGTTTGGGGGGCCAGCAGGCAAGTGGGGACAAGCGCTCCACAATCACAGGGACGCAAACTTTCCCAGTGACCTCAGAGGGGGTGCAAAATGGAGCACAGCTGTCAACAACCTGATTGGAGCCTCTGAAACACAGAGTCGAGTGTACAGCTAAGAGTGTGGGACTTCCGGCCCTTGGACACCGGGACGTGTGGACATATGATGTTTTGAGTTGCTCAAGCTCTGGTAATTTGTTACACAATAAAAAACCAAGTGTACTCCCTGTTTCTGGAACGTTTGTTAATATCTTAAGACAAACATACAAAATGGCAAATATACCCAGATGTCTATGCCTTGGGAATACTCACACAAAGTAGCACTGGCCAAAGCAAATGACAAATCAAATCCCTCCCCTTCAGTAGACACCTCTGCATGTAACCTAAAAAGTCTCCTTTAGTTTTTCTTTCCCTGGGATTACCAGTTTAGCTAAATTAAGATTAGGCTTTTGGGGCCAGAGATTTAGCTCAGTGGCTCTGGTGCCTGCCTCGCAAGTGCAAGGCCCTGAGTTCGATCCCAGTAACCACATACAATGCTGGGCGTAGTGACTCATGCCCACTAGCCATCAATACCACATACCACAGTGCGGGGCATGGTGGCTCACGCCTATAATCCCAGTGCTCGGTAGGCAGAGACAGGAGGATTGCTGAGTTCAAGGCTTGCCTGGGCTACATAGTGAGCTGAGGGCCAGCCTGAACTACAAAGCGAGACCCTGTCTCAAAAAAAAGATTAGGTTTTTGGGGAACTGGAGAGGACAGCAGGGCCTTCATCCCCCAGCTCATATCTGACAATGAAAGGCAGGTGTTTCAGTGTGACACGTAGGACAATTCTATAGTGTTCGATACTGCCACAGTGCCTTGTCTTTGCTCCTAACCACAAACTGCTCAATGGTTGCCCTATCATGCAGATATCTTTGCTTTCTACCCAGAACATAGCGAGAGACTTTAATATCCCTCTCTCAGAACTGTCAAAACTCTAGTGATGATAGAAAATATTTGAATGACATAATTATTGGATTTGATTTTGTGGAATACTATACCTTAGAAAGAGAAATTTCATATACTTTCCAAACACATATAAAACAGCTATAAAAACTGAGCGTGTACTAACCCACAGAGCAATTTTTACCAAATACTGTACTAAGGAAATGATGCTATAGTTACATAAAATCTGACCAAAATATCATACAATTAGAAGTCATCAACAAAAGGTCACTTTTCAAGAACTTCTGGATAATTCTTAACAAAAAAAGAATGAAAAATTTTAAATTTGTGATGAGAATATCTCATGTCAAAACTTCTGGGACCTCGCTTTTAAGAGAAATATCCTACTAATTTCCAACTAAAACTCTTTGTCCCACCACTAAGAAGAAGACACTCATTCTAAGTCACCTTGTAGTGATCTGGGCTACCAGCCAGCTGAATTTTCTTGGTCTCAGCATCCATGAATTGAAGACACCAAACATCAATGTTATTACAATTGAATCCTTCACTGTTCAATAACCACAGTAAACCTAGTTTATTCCAAGACTTGGGGATTGTACACAGCTAGGGGTGAGCCTGAGTTTTTTTTTTTTTTTTTTTTGAGACAGGGTCTCATTTTGTAGTTCAGGCTGGTCCTGAACTCACTATCTAGCCCAAATTAGCCTCAAACTCACAGCAATCCTCTTGCCTCTGCCTCCCAAATGCTGGGGTTAGAGGTGTGAGTCACCACGTCTGGCACTGTGGTATGTGGTACCGAAGGACTGAACTCTGGACCTTGAATTTGCCAGGAAGACACTGGAACCACTGAGCTAAATTCCTGGCCCAGACTCTCAGCACTTTTTTGGGGGGGAGGGGGAATAAAGTCATACTTAGTTGCCCAGGCTGGCTGTGAACTTGCAGTCCTCCTGCCTCAGCCTTCTGAATAAGCTGGGATACCATCACACAAGACTAAAACATTTTTAAAAACATGGCATAGAGAGGAATAACCAGAAAAAATTGGTGTATTGTACAGTAGTGAAATTAAGAACTTTTATTCATTGAGGAGAATACTAGAGTGAAAAGATAAACCACAGAGTGGTAGATGATATTCTTGACACTTGAAAAAGGACTCATTCCAGACATGCAAAGAACTTCTATAAGTCAATAAGAAAAAAACAATTTTAAAAATTGGCAAAAAGACCTGACCAGGTACTTAATAACAGAGAATATCCAAATAGATATTAAACATGTGAAAATTATTAATACCATAGTCACTAAGGAAAGACAAATTAAAACCCCAGTGTGTTACTACACTTCTGCAGAGTGGCAAAAATGAGAATATTTACTGTCATTGAAGATGGAGAAGAACAAAAACTCTTATCCTCTGTGGAAGTATAAGATGGTAAATTATAAATTATGTTTAAATTATAAATTATACACATTTATAATTTTTATTACAATTTTTATAATTATAAATTTTATAATTATAAATTCAATCACTTTGAAAACTTGTATATCAGTATCTACTAAAGCTGAAATAGAACTACTTTATGACCCAGCACATCCAATCTTAGATATTTACCAATGACTGGTATCTAGATGTACATCAAGGTAGGACAGATAGATAAATGAGATAGAGGTTGACAGGCAGTTTCCAAAGAACCAGGCCCAAGACAGAGTCAGAACAGAGCTGAGACAAACCAGGCCCGTGGTTAAAAGCTAAGAGGATAGAAACGAGACATCAAAATGGATACACGATGGCTAGGCCCACAAGCCTCCCTGGAGATAAACAACAGCCCAACGCTTTGGCAGCTGACTTAGGCAGAAATTAATCAGCAGTCAGACATGTCCGGGCCTCCAAGACAGTCAGGGCAGAGGATGAGAAGATATCACAGCTGTGGCTGGAGGGGGATCTGTTGAAGGCCAAGCCTCAAGATAAAAATGCAGTGACCAGGCCTCCAGGCCTCCCACGGGGATAAAGAGTAATTTGAGACTGTCCTGTGATTCATATCATCTGGTCCCAGGTCCACATAGGCCTCAGTTGCTGGGGTGGGTGAATAGAGCATAAGGACCCATCCTGTCCCCAAAAAAGTTATTCATTCACTCCTAAAACTAACGTGTAGTTAACAGAACTTATGACCCTGACGAGAGCCTTACAACTTAACAGAGGGCAAAAAGTGAATGTCTACACTGATTCAAAGCACGCCTTCTTGGTGCTACATGCCTCTGCAATCACACGGGGAAAAAAATTATTGAACAGATAATTGGTCTCCCATAAAATATCATTAAAAAGTAAACACACTCCTGCCCTCAAAGGTGGCGATAGTTCATTACAATAGATATGAAAAAGATTTTGATGAGGTGTCACAGAGTAACTGATTGATACGCCCAAGGCTCCTCTTTTAAGCTGCTATGATCTGAAAAGGGCCCTCAGATCAAACCCCTACCTACTCTCAATCAAAACTTGAGTGGACTCTTTCCCAGGGTTGCTACTCTGGAGATCTGGTATTCGAAAAGTCCTTCTCTTGTCATGTCCTTCCCTGGGGTCAACTAGAAAAGGACCTTACTCTGTGTTCTTGCCAACTCCCTCAGCTGTCAAAATAGCTGGTCTTGAGTCCTGGACACTTCCTATTTGACTTAAGTCCTGGAATCATCAAAAGTGTGATTTGCCATCTAAAAATCCTTGTGAGACAGTAAAAACTTCAAAAATAAATCATCCCTTTAGATGAGCAGTCTAAAATGCTATTCTTTTGTTTCCTCATAACCTTTCTTTCTTTCTTTCTTTCTTTCTTTCTTTCTTTCTTTCTTTCTTTCTTTCTTTCTTTCTTTCTTTCTTTCTTTC
>PVIC010055358.1:0-11259 GCA_004025085.1 Thryonomys swinderianus
AAAGACTTACTTGAAATGTAAAACTAATGACAATAATGATTTAAATGATTTAGAACTTTAAGACCATAATTTTTAAAAATATAACATGAAGATAAAGCACAGATAGTATATAATGAGAAAATATAAACAATAATTGAAGGTAGCAAAATAGCCTCTGAGTTTGACTTGGTTTCTGAACTATTCATTAAGTGGGGGGAATTTTAAAACAATACATTTATTTAACTGAAACTATTGCACGAGAATAACTTATTTATGTATACTAGGAGAATTCGGGGGAAAATACAGGTGCAAAAAAGTGACACTTCAGTGAATTAAAACGAACAGAAACAGCCAGGATTTGGAAATCTGTGGGAACCACCTGGTCAGTAAGGGACGAGGTTATAGATGTCACTCTTTGTTCAGCCTTACTTAGATCCTGATGGACATAGACAGGGGCACACACATCTGACACCAATCTCTTCTATCCTCTTGACCTGTTTGGACAGTGGCTCAAACTTCTAGAATCCTTCTTCATACACTGATAATACCAGAAATTATAGAATCCTTGCTTTGTGCTAACCTTGCCGCACAAGAAATGCACTGTATCAATGAATGACTTACGCTAAGAGTCAGTGTATCGGAAACTGATTCCTATACAGTGCAATTCTCTGTACAACCTTTCACGCTTCCGGTGCCACCTTCCTCAGGGCCCGTAGCTCAGCAGTGAGTCCTGGGTATCTAATCACGTGTGATACTTTCTCTGTTAATATCCTCTCATGGAACTGTCTATTAGATTCAGCCATCTTTAAAGGTTTCTGTTGTACTATAAGGCCCATTTCTAAACTAGGGTGAAATAATAGCTCATCAACAACTACAGATTACAAGATGGGTATATGGAAAAGTAAGAAAAAGGATTTTCAAATGCAGAGGTTTAAATGAAATGAGGTAATTGGTAAAAGCCCCGGTATTGAGCAGCCTAAGAGATTGAGCACTGCATTGTAAGACAGGGACTGTTCATGGCAAATTCACCCTACTGCTTTCTAGGGGGTCTAAATTTTCACATGATTTAGTCACTTTCTGTAGCTTTAGGAACATATTTCTTTGTTTCAGATGTAGGAATCTCAATTGGATGATATATTTAGTGGAATTTGTTATGATTTTACAATCCTATTTACTCATTTATGCCCCTGCATTGTTAGTGAGTGTTATCAAGTAGTCGCTGCCTCCGGTGTAATATAATCCTGCTAGGCAAAAATATTAGTAAAATAAGATCTAAGGAAGATTGCAAAAAGCTGTCCCAGACAATGAAAATAGCAATGTTAATTGACATAAAAATTAGAGAAGGCTTCAGAATCAGAGGAAATATCAACTGAGGTAGAGCAAAGGGTCATAGGAAGAGAAGTAGAGAGAAAGTTTTCAAAACAGAGTATGAGTGTCATGTACAGGTACAAACTCTCAATGTTAAATGTGAGCACCATGCATATATGAAGTGTGCCAATAAGATCATTAAAAAAAAGACTATGAGAAGTTCATTAAAAAATCTAGATGATAAATTGAGTGAAACTATTTAAATGTGACCGAGAAACCAAGGAGAAATTTCCTAAATATAAAAATAACCAAGTCAAAATAATATTTGAGAAAAAGATGCTTGACCATGGCTAAAGATATTCGCTTAAGAAATGTTATTGAATATACACTCAATCAAGTGCTAAGCAGTTCTGCTTCAAATGTGAGCAAGCAGACACCCATTTCCCACTATCATGAAGGTCCAGGGCCCAGAAGGGGTAATACATATATTATGAACCCTGTATTTTGAAGTGTCACCTTACCCCATCAGATAGGGTCGGAGAAGATTTCCAGAAGAGATGACTTTTGCTTTAAAACCAGAAAGTTGGAATTAGCCAGCAAACAGATAAAATGGACAGGATGGTTGAGGGGACAGAGCAACATATGCCAAAGTTCTAAATATAGGAGAAACAAACTCAGGAAGGTGAACTTTAATTCTGTTAGGTGAGGAAAGGGAAGGAGATAAAAAAGAATTAAGATATGTGCATGTACCAACTCCTCATGAGGAATGTTATCATTCTGTGCTACAATATAGGCTAATAAAAATAAAACACTAGGTTAAAAATGATCTGAACCAACTCTTTAAAAATTAAGAATAAAAATTACCTAAGCATGAGCTAGTAGTCTATGGCAAATTGATAGAAATTAGAAATGAAAGTAAAATCCAAATATGAGAATTTTTTTACAATAATGGCTATATATATAAATTGAAAGAACCCTGTTACTAAAATATAGGTAGCAAAAATGTGAATAATCCCCCATAATCTTGTTATTTAAGTATGCCAATGAAATTCATGCACACACCCTTTTCCTACTGCATTTTATTTAATGTAAACAGCAAAATGAGAATTTTAGAATACTTGCCATATTTTTGATACAAGAAAAACTACAGTTTGGACCACTAAATGAATAGAGTTCTAGCTATGTAATTTTCAGTTACTTTGTCACCTTTATCTGAGGTCCTCTTTAGAATGTCATTTACTAGAAATGGAAAGCTCAGTTTAGTTTACTATTTGCTTATTTTCAATAATTATTTGGATCACTTTCACATTTTTCATACCCTTTCGAAAGAGAGAAATATTTCTCTATATATGTATATTAAAAGTAAACACCTTCTTTAAATGTCTAAGCACATAAGAAAAATATCCTGTGAAGTATAAATGTCTCTGTTATCTATGTATCAAATAGATATTGCCTAAATGTGGAAAAAGTTTCACTTGTGATTTTAAAAAAAAGTTCATTTATGGACTTTCTCTGCAGTGAGTTTAAAAACGAAGAAGTTAATTTTAAAAGCTCATTATACTGAGTTAACAGTGAATTAAAAAAACCAATGAAATTAATTTTAGAGCCATTTAATTTAGTTCAGGAAAGAGTGAGGCTCTTTTATTAACTTAATTATTTTGGAATTCACTGTTTTAAAGTCCAATAAATGTTATGCATTTTATTTCCAATTAACTTCATTGTGTTCTGAATCATATTTGCTTTCTCCATGTGGCTAAATCTCACCTCCTAGTTTGCACATAGGCTATTCGCCAAGGGGTTGGGTTCAGTGTGTTAAATGTAAGTGTATTATGGCACCTTGAATGGGAAATAGAGGCAGGATATATCATATTGTTGACTATTATTTCAGTACCCAGAATTTATGTATTTCCATGCATCAGAAAAGTAGCAAACCAGCAATTTTCTAACTGTGCCTATTGCTAATGATATGAGCTCTTGCATGGTCTTTATCTGTGATAATCTCCCTGCTCAATTTGCCTGTATACAGGCATTAGTTTAAAATAAAAATGTAGTAGATTGGATTGTACAAAGGAAGTGGTATTTCAGGCCTCTCCCATCAGATTTTAGCAAACAAAAGCTGAAATTAGATAAAATAATGTAATTTATAAAAATTGTGTTTGATGTAGACTTGTATATAATCTAAAAGGGAATGTTTGTTCTCTTAGGGAAATACCAGAGAGGGTAAATCAAACTTCTAAATGCCTCAAAATGTGGAGACCTTCATCTTTATATTTTTCGTGTTTAATTTTTTAAAATTTCTTACATTAAGGCAAGAAAAATGATCTAAATATGTTCTAGGAAATGAATAGTCTGGAGCTGAAACTTTGTGCAAAGATTAGGCATGCCAGTCTTATTTTCTTAGTTTTGGGCCTATGTTGTGTTTTATGGTGTTTTATGTGTTTTATGGTGACTGATCTGAAAAAAATCTCAACGTCTTTTATCTGCTGATTCTACCTCTGTGTGGAAAAAAGAAAAGATAACAAAGCCTCACCTCCCGGTTGTGGCTGCACATGGAGCCGTCAGACGGGAAGCCTGGTCAGGGCAATAGCCACGGAAAACTTCTCCACTAATTGGCTGACATTCAGAGCTTAAGGATCAGCAGCTGTTGAAGCAAATTTAGTCTGAATATACGGCAGATTTTTCTTGTATTTCAATTAATTACAGCACACACCAAATTCAAAAAATTCTCAAATGAATAAAGAAGAAAGAATACTTAGGTATGCATGGGTTTTTCTTATTCTTATGAAGCAGTCAGTATATAATCAACTTGCTTTTCCATTTATATAGAAACGACCTTTTGTAGAATTATGGAAATAAGTTATCTGTACATTGAGAACAATTTCAGTTTAATTCATAGGAGAAGTTGCTCACGGTGGAAAGCAGATGGTTAAAGGATATGGATTATGTAGGCAATTGTATTTATTTTGTGTGTGTGTGTATCTGCATGGAAATAATGCTACTATAAAACAATAGAAAATTGTCACTGCTGCATGCTTATAATAGCAATAAAGCATACAACATGCATATTGCAATATCTGTGCACTTTACAAAAAGTTCTTTATCTGGAAGTAGTGTAGTTCTGTGTGATTCACTGCTCTAATTAGACCAGTGCTTTATTGGACAGAAAAGTAAATAGGCTACTCCAATCTCCACACTGTAATTGGTGACTATAGAATGTCTAATCTGCACTGAGTGTGCCTAAAGTGCATATGCGTTTTCATTTTACTCTGATACTTTTCTTCATATAGATGAGCTGAAGGTTGTTCACCTAATGGCTGTTTAAAATAATAAGAGATGTTTATGCAACAAAAGTCATATTTTAGCAATGTGAACACATACTATAGCAATTAGGTCGTTATTTGTCCTTGCAATTCCTACATCAGAATACCTTTCATGTTGTATTCCAGCCTACATTTGTGGACTAAATATTTATGAGATAGATACTGCTTCTCGGCCTTTTGGCTAAGATCAAGTGTAATATTTATGAGATAGCTGTTTATGGTAAAGATATTAATTACATGAATTAATTAATACATCTTCATAAACACCTCAAATATATATATGTATACTACACATTTTGGCCAAAGAAAAATAAAGCACTCAAACAATACTTTCAAAATCCAGTAAAGTGCATTAATTGAATTCTAGAAAACTCAAAGCTATGTCAGTGAGAAAATAAATTACATTATTGGTAACTGTTCAGGGGGGAATAAAACCTTTTACACATTTATACTATCAGCCCAATAAAATATTTTTAAAGTGTTTAACCTAATTAGCATCTTAGACATGCAAAAAAGTAAAACACAATGATACAAACACATACCCACTAATCAGCTTCAAAAATAATATTGTTGCCAGTGATTTAACCACCTTAATCCTTTCCAGCCACATCTTTCCCCCATTAAAAAATGTCTTCCAATATGTGTGTGTGTGTGTGTGTGTGCGTGCACGTGTATACACACACACACACACACACACACATAGACATATGTCTTCAATGACTAAATTCAGCTTTCTTTGGGAATAATCAAGTAATTAATTGACTCAAAGACTTTTCAGAACCTATGGTAGTAGTTTTCAAGTGCACTGAAGTAGTAGCATCTCAGTTTTAAAATATTTTGCCTGTACGCTTCCCATCTAGTAGAATTCTTAGCAGAAGCGAGCTTCCAGCGATTATCTATTTATTTTAAGGGGGGAGGAGGGAGAAGGGCATCCTACGGGTTGCCTGAATTACCTGGGAATAGGCTTGCAGCTAGCTCCCCTCTAGACTTCACAAGGGGGGGTCTTTGAAAGTGCAGTTCTTTGAAACAATGTTTAGCTAATGACTCAAGAGGACTACTCACAACCACCCAAGAGCACCTCGAAAACAGATGCTCAATGGACTTTTGTCAGGTTCTGCTCGTCGGGCCATCCGCAGCACATCAAGTTGGAATAAACTGAATTGAAATCAACAGAGCCTCATGCCGTTTATGGATCTTGCCAGAACAACTTGGTTTCCCATGGGAATTTAGAAAGCGTGCATCGTAGGATGGTGAGTCCTTCTGGACATCCGGCAAGTTTCCCAAGCCTAACAAAAATCTAGGAAGTATAAGATTCGGGCTTTACTCCTCTCTAAATTTCATCGCATGAATACAAGGGTTGTTTTAGTGGATTAATTCTCATCATTTTCATTGCCTATTGCAATGATTTATATTCTGTTAAATTGTGATCTCATAACTTGTATTGCCTATACCAATAATTTACATTCTATTTAACAAATCCAGAAACAGAAATGGTTTTATTGGAGGAGGTGGGAAGGCGACAGGAGCATCTGGCAACCACACCTTGATTCATTTCAGCCCCTGGAGTCGTGGTATGGTGCATTAATTTCTCAGTTTGTAATTTGCCAGCTGCATTTAATGGAACCAATTTTCATTACATCTGTTGTATGGTTCAAAGAGCTCTTTTACTTGCCAAAGGGGGCCAGCTTCACACAGATTCTGCGTGGGAGTAATACACTGTTTCTTGAAGTATTAGATAACCAAGGATGATTTCTAGTTTTACAGCAAACAAATTACTTTGACAGAGGGAAGTTTTATATTCATGACTTACCCCTGGTAGATTTCAAATTAATAGCATAGTGTGCCCTTTTCCCTGGGATTGCAGAATGATTTTCATCGCATTTTCTCTGTAGCACCCATGATCGCCTGTCTTTGCGATCAGTAGTAGATTTATTGTTTACTAGTTAAAAGAAACACAATTACGCTTAAGTGAATCCTCTTTACAAACTGCTAACAAGCAGGTAGGTATTTCTTAGGCAAATATGAGATTTATAAATCATTTGAAAATTTATTTTAGTAAGCGCAATTTATGAACAAGAGAAGGTCATAGCTGTTCATAGAGTATAGTGGGAACCTTTTTAATAGGAGAGATGGTTTTGCTTGGGCAAGTTAACATTCTTGGTGGGTAATTTTAATCTCCATAAAATATGTCACTGTTGTGTAATACCAAATGTAGAATTCCAGTTGAAAGGGACTTTCAATGCAAAGGGTTTTCTCATGGGCAGAAGAGAAATTTGAAATGTTCTACCGCGCTTTGAAGTTCTAAAGCTTCAGCTGGGAGAATTACAAAGCATTAAACCTGAAAAGTTTCCACCTGATGATCATGCAATAGCCTATATGAAAACTGACTCAGTTTTTACTTCCTCGGGCAATTTTTTCCCCTTTTTAAGAGTTTCAAAATATCATGCATCATGTTATATTGAACAGAATGTCTTAGAAAGACTCTATCCTTTTGAAATCATTAAAAAGCATAATATAATTGTATGTATATGTGGAGGTTGAGTGGCATAATCTCTTTGTACTAGTGTTTCACTGGAGATGGAGAAGTTAAGTTTGTGTTAAAATTAAAGATGACTTTGTATTTTCAAATTATAAAAATATAAAATCATATGTTTAAATAATCATTTTTATACTTGCCTAAGAAATGAACAGTGTTGATAATTATAATCCAAACTTCTAGTTGAAGTTTTACTTCAGAGCTAAAAATTTACACTCATTTTTTTACTTGTATCTCACCACAAGTTGAATGACTTGAACTATGTCACTGAATAATAATCAAGTTCAAAACATGTGATTTCAAAAACTAAATATTATACCTCAATATTATCCTCTTACTCTTGGCTTACTATCAGATCTTTAAAAACTATCAAGGTTTTAATTCAAGTTTTGAAAAATGTAGTTCAGTCAATACTGACAACTTTCAAATGAATAGTGTTTATATAATATAGTCCTTCCATCAAGCTGAAATTATAACTATAAAAACTCCCAATCCAGTGAACACTAACAGGAGGACTATACAAAATATATGAAGACAAGAGATACTGGAAACTATATTTTTAAAGGAAATTAGGCATAAGATAGTATACTCAAGCAATCATTGATATTACATCTGTCTCTCAAATGTCACAGAAGCATCCTAAACTGAAAATCAGTTGATAATGCATAACAAGAATATTTATTTCATTTTTATACTCATGAGTGCTGCACTTCCCTGAGTAAATATAAATGAATAGGCACTAGTGTCTGTCACTAGAAGAATCATAGTAGACATAAATTATCAAATGTATAGGGTTGAATGAACAAATGCAAGCAAGAATAACAAAAATAAGCCCAAAATAACACAATTCAATGACTACTAAGTGACTACAATTTTAATGTTTTTGTATTTATCAAAAGCCAATTATAAATAGAAACTGATTATTTACTTTGAATTTTTCCTTTTATAGAAAGGTAGAGATTGTAGCAGTTCATAAGATTTTTGCTTTTAAAGAGTTTCCATCTACTTGGGAGGGTCTAAATACCAAATTTGTGCTTTGATAAATATCCTAATAATCAAGCCATATATGATGTACAACCTCTTAAAATATTAGATAGCCAATAACAAGCTGAATAACCACATTTTAACTCAATATTCCTTAATATTTTAGATATTTCACAAAGGAGAACATAGTGTAGGGTCCTAATAGGGTAGTGACAGTTGTACATAACAAATGTATCCTTCCTAAAGTTTAAGATACAAAACCTACCATTACAGTATATTTATTATTTTGAAGTATAGACTTTCTCAAATTGGGATTCACTTTACAAGTGACAATATTGAGTACTGTGTCTTAATTTCAGAAAGTTTTTACTTCTTTCCCAGTGATACATAATATAATGATGCACCTTGCAGTCAAAATAACTTAGATGTGATGAAATACAGTACATATTATCAATTATTGCTTCTGGCCACCAATGTAATATAAGTGTATAATCTTAATTCACTTTTAAAAGTTACTCATCTTTATGTAAATAAATATGTAATTATAAACAATTCAACTACTTCTAAATGAAAACCAAAGCTCTTATCAATACATTACCTGCTTTGCAAACACTATTTTACTTTTTAAAATGTTTCTCAAAATTATTTTTTTCTTCTTGTTCTATCCATGACTAAACCAAAGTCCAAAGGCTTAATAACTTGCCCAAGCTCAAGAAAGAGATGAAATATTCTAAAAATAACCATATATTTTTTTTCGATTTAAAATAGTGTGTACAAAATGTAAACTATAAACAGGTGGTTATTATAATATTTCTTTTGTCATTTTAAAATTCAAAATTCATTGGGAGTTACTTAGATTGTTCATCATTCAGGTCTCTTTTTAAAAGTTTCCTCAAGCAAATGTCAAATTCTCCTTCTGTGCTTATATCTGAGTGAGTTTCTTCTGATGGGCCAGAGCAGGCAAACTCATTCCCTGGTCTGGACTCACAAACTTCAGTTACCTTAGAACTGAGGGGTGCTTAAGAATCACTTGCTCAGCTACAATGAAGCAGCTGATGTTCAAAGTGTTTCCAGTGTAGATGGACCACTTCTGGGCAGGTCTGGGCCCTGGCTAAGCACTGCCTGCAGGTGTTTTTCTGCTTTAAGAAAGAGTTGCTCTTTCTTGTCATTGATAAGTGATGTTGCTGCTCCTCCCACAAAATTCCATTCAAATCTGTACACTGATCTACCTTGTTTTCCATCCTGTCCATTCTCTTTCTTTCCTTCAAACCAGAAAACCTGCCCAGTGTTCACCCTAAACAACAACAAATGTTAGATTTTACTTCTGCACCTTTCCTACCCCAGCCACAGTCTGCCAGCCCCGTCTTCATCTGGTTTCCCATCCCTGAGGTCTGAGCAGATCTGATGGATCCCCATATGTGAAATGATAGCTTATGACTTTTGGAAAAATGAGTCATAGAAATTCTCCCTGCACCTTTCTGTACAGTTTTCATTTAAAAATATTTTCAGAACTATCTATAAGTTATGTCCAAATTGTCTCCTGTGACTTGTCTTTTTTCTGCGTTTGTCAAAAGCAAAGGTGCAGGGCTCTCAGCTCGCCACAATAACTCCAGTAGGACTTCACAGTTCGCTGATGGTTTGAGCACTTTCATTGAAAAGTCAGAAGAATTATAAGGTCATTAGCAGTAACATTGAAATAGACACTGAAAAGGACACCCCACAGTGTGCTGAGTACCCTGTGGACTCAGAAGTGATTGCCTTTTAGACGTTGGCGGAAGCCACCCAGCTGATCAGGGAAACACCATCTATCGCAGAGAATGGACAGCTATAGACCTTAATTTGTACCACAAAACAAAGAGAATGGCTCAGTGCCAGGAGGAGAACCTGGGATCTCCCAACCTCCATGGGCTGTTTCCTTTTTCCGTTCATTTCTTTCAGGCTTGCCTAGTTTCTACGGATACTAGACTTGTGGCTTTTGACTAATTTGCTTTGCTGAAGTAAAGCTACCTATATGATTGGAGCCAGGGTAGGAGGCCAGATGCTAGCGCACTGCTTGCACCTGTCTCTAGTCAGCCTGCACATTTATCTGTAAAGATGGCATGCACACGCACACACACACACACACATGCCCATGCGCGCCGACACACACACACACACACACACACACACACACACACACCGACCATATGCTTAAATCTGTGCCGAGCACGATAAAGCAGGTCTTCTCCTTTGTAATGAGCCTCCTCAAGATCTGCTGAAGGACAAAAGAACAGACACGGAGCCCTCTACCTGCACCTTAAATATTGCCAATAGTGCTTCGAGTAATTAACTGAGGGCAATTTTCCAGGCACTAGAAAATAATGTTCCAGCACAAACTGCCAGGCCCCTACACCAAAAGCAGCAGAAATAACTTTCCAGCCCAGTCTCCAGGCAATTTGGTTTGCCTTCTAAACAAAACAAGCAAGATAATTCATCTCCTTCCACTTCAAGTTCAAAGACAATGTGGAATAGTCATAAAGCAATTGTGTGCATTCCCACACACAAAAGTTAGACTTTTGCATTTTCAGCAGGCTGCGCTAAGCAATCTGAGACTTTCCCCCAGTACGAGCAAGATCAATCACAAGCTGCAGGGAGCCTCCTGTGGGCCGTGGAATGGTCACTTTATTCCCAGTGAACCGGGGTCCATACTGTCAGCCTTCTAACCTGTCAGCTCTGAATGCTGAAAATGCAGTACCTTCTCCCAAGCACAAGAAAAAAAAAAAAAAAATTCAATCCTCTGAGCTTTCTAATCTGTTGTCCTTTTTCATTACACGAAAGAAAAAGAAAAAAAAAAGAAAAAGAAAAATAAGAGGCCCCAGTAGTTTCTGAACGTTCTGCCAAACAGCAGGACAGTTGTGGGCTAGACTGCTTTCAGAGTTTTTGTTTGTTTGTTTGTTTGCATTATTTTACATTGTAAACTAAGGATCACATTTACATTTTTTTTTCAGAAGTACAACTACACTTTATAAAGGGGATGACACGTTTGTGGTAGAGCTCAGAGGAATCCATATCCCACATTTATAATCATAAGGTCAGGCTGTCATTACTTGCACATTGATTAACAAGAGAAATAGCTTCCTCAGCTGTACTTCC
>PVIC010055359.1:0-11286 GCA_004025085.1 Thryonomys swinderianus
CCCAGGCAAGCCTCGAACTCAGCAATCCTCCTGTCTCTGCCTCCCGAGGGCTGGGATTACAGGCGTGAGCCACCACACCCGGCTCTACTTCTATTTTCTATATTTATTTTGTTCCTTATAATTTGGTATTCTCATCCATGTGATATTTAAGATTGTGTATTTGGTTTATTTTACTTAACATGTTCCCAAAGTGTATATCCACTTTCCTATAAATAGCTCAAGCTTTTCTTTCTTCCTTCCTTCCTTTTCTCTCTCTTTTTCTTTCTTTCTTTCTTTCTTTCTTTCTTTCTTTCTTTCTTTCTTTCTTTCTTTCTTTCTTTCTTTCTTTCTTTCTTTCTTTCCTTTCTTTCTTTCTTTCTTTTCTTTCTTTCTTTCTTTCTTTCTTTCTTTCTTTCTTTCTTTCTTTCTTTCTTTCTTTCTTTCTTTCTTTCTTTCTTTCTTTCTTCCTTTCTTCCTTTCTTCCTTTCTTCCTTTCTTTCTTTCCCTTTCCTCTCTTTCCTTTCTTCCTTCCTTTCTCTCTTTCTTTTCTCTGTTCTTTATTTTCTCTTTCCTGTCCTGTCCTTTGTGGGGCATTGAGCTCAGGATCCCACACCAACCCCAGCACTTTCTTTTTATAGCAGAGTACTACTACATTGTGTATAAATACCACATCTTTTTTTTTTTTTTGAGACAGGGTCTCACTTTGTAGTTCAGGCTGGCTCTGAGCTCACTATGTAGCCTAGGCAAGCTTCGAACTCAGCAATCCTCCTGTCTCTGCCTCCTGAGTGTTGGGATTACAGGCGTGAGCCCACGCCCAGCAATACCACATCTTTTAAGCCAATCATCTGCTGATGCATATATAGGCTGCTTCCAAGACTTAGCTATTATGAATTGTACTGTTAGAAATGTCTGCATGGGTCACTATAATATAATGTCTTTAACCATTTAGGAGGGATTATTGAGTCTAATAGAGTATGTAGTGTTTCTGTAAGTGAAATTTAAAAATCAGTATTTCTTTCCTGAAAGAAGTTAGGCCAAAAACCTAACTTGAATTGTCTAAAGAAAGAAAAAGTATTATAAAATATACCATAAGGGTCAAGGATTTAGTTCAGTGGCTCCAGCGTCTGCCTTGTAAGCACAAGGTCCTGAGTTCGATCCCCTGCACCATGTACCACAATACCAGGTGTGTGATTCACGCCCATAATCCAAGCAATCAGTACCATACAATTTGGGACATGATGGCTCACACCTGTAATCCCAGCACTCCAGAGGCAGAGGTGGGAGGATTGCTCTGAGTTGAGGCTAACTTGGGCTTCACAGTGAGTTCAGGGCCAGCCTGAACTACAAAGCAAGACTCTGTCTCCAAATAAAGTAAAATAAAATATACCATAAAATGTAAAGCAGTATTAAAATGTAAAGGACCAAATACAGTCATGTGCCTTGTAATGGATTTCTGGTCAGTGGCTGCATGTAGAGGTGCTTTCTCCTCTAGTGACATTTAGCCATCTTGGTGTAGTACATGCTGTGGTGGTGTGAGCACAGTGATGAAGTCACCCAATGACCCACCACTCAGGATGTATCTCTAATGTTAAGCAACATGTGATTGCATTGGTCACTGCTGGATTTGAAAACTTTGGGGGCTCAGGTATTTCTGAGCAACAGTTGAAACAAGAGAGTCTTGAGTTCAGGTAAACAGAGAGCTCAGTCCTGATGGAGCAGGAGAGTCTGTGTAATCCCCTGGTTCAGCAAAATGAAATACAGAGATGACCCCAAAGGAGGACATGTCCAGAGAGTTAAAGGTCCAAGAGATTGCCACTCTCTGGAGGAATACTGTGCATAGCAGTACCTACCTTCAGAACCTCATTCATCCCCCGGCCAATCACAAGGGTCTGTACACCCTTCTCCACCACCTCCTTTACATCTGCAGGCTGCACGCCAGGAGAATGCTGGTGTGGAAAGAGAAAGCAGAAAAGGTACCAGTCCTCTGCAACAGGCATTCCTTCATGCATGCGTGTGTGCTTATGTGCACGTGCATATGTGCTCTAGGGGATTAAACTCAGGGCCTCAGTGTTTGGAAGTGCTCCACCACTGAAGGTGGAGGTTTATCCCCACCACTTTTTTATTTTCAGAGTGGGTGTTGCTAAGTTGGTCTAGCTGGCCTTACATTTATAATCTTCCTGCCTATCTTCTGAGTAGCTGGGATTATAGGTAGGTGTACATACAAGTTCCTTGCTACAGTATACATTCATATAACACGGACTAATTGATTGATTCCTTCATGCATTGAGGAAGTGTTTCCTGTGGGCCAGGCATCTCAGTCTTGATATAAGAGAGAAGACAAAGCACTGCTCTTAAGGAGCTCCAATTTTAGTGAAAAATATAGAAGACTAAAAAGAAATTTCAGTAGTTGTACAAGTGGTACAGGAAGTAAGTTCAGTTACTGTAAGAGTTACAGAGAGAAACTGGGCATGGTAGTGCACACCTGTAATCCCATGGACATCCCTGGTGCCACATACCACAGTGCCGGGCATGGTGCCTCACACACCATTTAATCCCAGCCCTTGGGAGGCAGAGGCAGTGAGTTTGAGGCTTGCCTGGGCTACATAGTGAGCTCAGGGCCAGCCTGAACTACAAAGTGAGACCTTGTCTCACCAAAAAAAAAAAAAAAAAAAAAACCAGAAGGAAATCTTCGTAGTTTTTTGTAGTGGTGCAGACATGTTACGCATTAGCAGGAAGAGACTTCAGATAGACACACACATATCTTCCTGCTGCCTGATTTTGCCAAAGAAGCATACCTAACCAAAAGCCAGGTGCTGTGCACAGGAGAGAAACAGCATACTTTTGTAGGCTTTCCTTATGCCTCTTGATCCTCAGTGATGTGCATTTGTTGGTGTTATTCACTCACGTTCCAGAGCTGGTAACAAAGCCCAATTCTCTACTGCTTCCTTTTGGATTCAGACTTACACTAAGTCGGATTTGCTTGAGTCTGAGGGGATATCAGTGTTCTAGGCTAGATGCCCTGCTTGTCCGAGAGTAGCCAGACTTGGCTGCGAAGGTGTGCCCACTCTTGTCTCAGCATACAAAGCTGATGCCCAGGTGTCTGAAGACCCATCTTTGCCAGTTTCCCACTAAAACATGAGGAGATTTGGGGAAATTGTTTTCTTATTTAAGTTTACAACTAAAAGGCTTTAAAATAAGATGCATTTTCACATAATTACAACCAGTTTTTATAGTGTAAGAGGACTGGATTAAACACCCCTTTTACAAAGTTCCACAGGGGAGTAATCCTGAACTGAACAAATACAATTTAAAGAACTTGAATTTTCTTTTCTGGGGATATGCTGAATGAATATTTAATAGGATTACAGATCAGGGTGAGAGATAGTCACCATCCTAAAAGAAATGCATTTACGTGAATTAATGATTGATTTGTTATTTAATGAAGAGCAGCACCTACTTCTAGTGCCATGAACCCCAGCTGTAAGAGCTTACATTCTAGTAAAATGAAACGAGGCCACTGACTGCTAGAAATCAGGAGAAAGGTCAGAAGAGTGCACAACTCTAATCCTTTGGCGATTCTGAGGCTGGAGACAGGCACAGCCTGTCGGAGTTGCTGGATCAGTAGCATTCAGTGATGAGTTTGGATGCTGCTGCTCTCCTGTGGGCCCAAGGTGCCGACAGAGTAATGAGAAAACTGCAGTGACCTATAGATCCAGGTGTCGGCGCTGGTAACTCTTAGCTTCATGCAGAGGCCTGGAACTGGAGCACCAGACTGTTACTAAGGCATCCTCACCCTGCCACTGGCTCTTCCGGTACATCATTCAGTTCCTCTGGGCAAAGCACTAATGCTCTCGGCCCTACCGAATGTCTGACTTGGCTCCTCTTCTGTTAAGAGGCTTTCTGTCACATAGCCTGAGGTTGTGAAAGCTTGTTTTTTTTTTTTCCTGGGGGAAAGCAATTAATTGTGGGGAAAATGTCTAGTTACCACCCATCATGCACACTAAAGAAGAGAATGGCATTTTTTATGGCTCAGGGATTGTATGATACATTTGAAAAATTATACTTTCAGGGAAGAATTTCCTTTTGCCAAAATTAAGTGAGCATAAATGAGGAGTAGCAAAGCCATTATCTATCTGGCTGAGTTGCTGATAAAAGCAGATTCTGCAAGTGCAGGTAAAAGGATCTCTGGAATCTGTCCCCAGTGAACGCTGCCTGAATCACGTTCTCATTTATCGTTCATCTGAATCAACAGCCTCTTGAGTGCTCTGTCTCCCCTGAAGCAGTGGCCCGCTCCATGTCACAGGCCCTTCTGGCAATCTGCTGCAGCATGTGCTTCCCTTCCCACACTTATGTTTTTAGAAGAATAAAACAAACTGAGTTTAACCATGCACCTGTAATCCCAGCACCTGGGGAGGCTGAGGCAGGAGTAACACAAGTTCGAGGACAGCCTGAACTACACAATGAGACCCTATGTCAAAAAAAAACAAAACAAAAAATGATCTGAAATCTGACCATGTGCTCCAAACAGTTTCAGAGTTTAGAGCATTATCGATTTCAGTTTTAGATTAGGGATGCTCAGCCAGTAGTCTATGCAAATACAATGGTACCTGACTCCATGAACTTAATTTGTTTTATAATTTTAGGGAAGATGGCTCCATTTGTGTTTGTGTCGAGACGATGGTTACAGCTATGTTTGTCACCTGATAGGGAGTTTGTAAGTGGAAGCAGAATTTTGTCAAACACTTTTTTTTTTTTTTTTTGAGACAGGGTCTCACTTTGTAGTTCAGGCTGGCTCTGAGCTCACTATGTAGCCTAGGCAAGCTTTGAACTCAGCAATCCTCCTGTTTCTGCCTCCCGAGTGCTGGGATTACAGGTGTGAGCCACCATGCCCAGCATTGTCGAACACTTTTGAGAACTGAACTGTTTGCAAACAGAGGCACTGGGTGTATTCTAAAATCTAAAACAACTGCAAAGCCTAATCTAAAGTATTTTGCATAAGAGATTCTCAGCCTGTAGAGGCAGAATACTAGCCATTCTTTTTTCTTCTTGTTGGTGCTGTGGATGGAGCACATGTTCTACCACAAAACTCCCATCTCCAGGCCCAGTCCTAGCTATTCTTTCAAAGTCCATTCTCCCCCTGTCTAGGGCATATAGCTGCTAAACGTCTGTGCTCCTTGCAGGTAGTTGTGGCCACATGAATCATCACTAATATAAAATCCAACTGAATGTAAGCAGAAGAAATGAGGCCCCACCTAGATTTGGCATGAGCTTCTCTTCTGCTGTCCTTTCAAATCCAGACCAGGCATCCTCATGAGTTCCCATCAGTCCAATGCTGGAGGAGGTGGCTGAACAACATGAAGAAAAAGTCTGCATTTCCGAGGAACCCTGTGTAGCAGAGTTGTCCCAATTCCCTATGCTGCCAGGCAGCTTAGAGTGGCTACACTAATTTATGAGAGAAACACAGTCCAGTTACACAACAGCTTTGGCATTTACACTAAGTTATCTACAGATACAGTCTTGGTTGTCATCATGTGACATGGACCTAATGTTCAGAACCCACTACACTAGACTATTACATGGACTATGTCTTACATGTTTATGATATATAAAGGAATCATATACTGGGGTGTTGTAGGAACTCAGCTATTTTTCAGAAAAAGAGAACCATTGAAATGGAGACACTTGTCCTTGATTTTAGAGTAAGACCGTTCAGTTTTTGTCTGTTTAATATGATGTTGGCTATTGCTTTGTCATAGATGGGTTTTATCAGATTTAGATAAAGACTATATCAATTTTTTGTAGGTTTAAATCATAAATGGATTTGGACCTTGTCAAGTACTTGTTTTGCATCTATTCTGAGGATCATATGGCTTTCCCCTCTTGGTTTGCTTAATATGGTATATTATATCTGTTGATCTGTGTATGTTGAAACATTCCTGCATTGCTGGGAGAAACTCAACTTGGTCGTGGTATATTACCTTTTCAATGATTTGCTGGATTCTGTCTGCCAGTATCTTATTGAACATTTTTGTATCTATGTTTATTAGGGAGAATGGCCTATAGTTCTCTTTTTAGGTTGCATCCTTCTCTGGTTTTATTACCAGGGTAATGCTTGCTTCCAGCAATGAATTGGAGAGTACTGCTTCCCTGTTGATTTCATTAAAGTTTGAGAAATAGCACCACTAGGTCATCTTTTTTTTTTTTTTTTTTGAGACAGGGTCTCACTTTGTAGTTCAGGCTGGCCTTCAGCTCACTATATAGCCCAGGCAAGCCTTGAACTCAGCAATCCTCCTGCCCTCTGCCTCCCACATGCTGGAATTACAGGCATGAGCCACTACACCTGGCACTGTGGTATGTGATACTGGGGACCGAACTCAGGACCTTGTGCTTGTAAGGCACATGCCAGAACCACTGTGCTAAATCCCTGGCCCTTCTCTAAATTTTTTACAGAATTCAGCAGTGAATCCATCAGGTCCTGGGCTTTTCTTTGTTTGTAGATTTTAAATTACATCTTCAGTTTCATTGGTTGATACTGGTTCATTCAGATCTTCAGTTTTGTTAATTCATATGTATCTATGAATCTGTCCATTTCTCCTGTGTTTTCCATCTTACTAGAATATGGTTTCTCAGAGTAGCTACTGATGACTTTCTAGATTTCTGCAGGTTTTTAGGGCTTGAAGTACTTCAAACTGTCTTTGACTTGAGGATTTGTGTTGAGCAGTCTACTGTGATTCTGATGGACTTTCCTTTGTAGGTGATTTGTTCCTTTTCTCTAGTATCTACTCATATTCTTGTGTCGAATTTCTGGAATCCTGACTATTGTATACTTTGGGAAAAATTTTTTTGACTGTAGTTAATGAGTTTTATATGCCTCAGTTGTCTGTATATCAGATTTCTTTTTTTGTTTGGGAAGTTTACTGGCATTACTTCTGTGAATACATTTTTTAATGTCACTTGCATTATCTCTTGTTTTTTCATTGACTCCAATTTTTTCTCATGGTCCCTTGCTTTTTTTTTCTTTGCTATTTTAAAGAAATCTCTCTTTTCATGATTGTTAACTCCAATCCTGTCTTTTATATCTGATGTTCTTTCATCACATTTCCACTGTGTTGCACATGCTTTCAAAGGAGTTTTTATTCTCCTAGTTATCTACTTAAATTATCATGGTTTCTGAATTAGGGACTCCTGTAAAAGAAAATCTCTGTAGGGACGGAGATGTAGCTGAACCTTTCCTTACATGCTTGAGGCCCCATTTCAATATACTTCCATAAAATAAATGAATAAATGTTTCTTAACATAGATAATCTATATTACATTTCTATATGATATATTTATAAAGAGATTTTTCCATGGCTCTATTCCACACTGTCCCCACGTCTATGGTGGCTTTTCATAGTAGTAAGTTATTTATCCCTATTTACCAGAAAAATTTCCTTCAAGAGTCAAGTCAACATGACACCTGTCAAGATTCCCCAATGACATTTATGAAGTTTTAGGTACCCTTCCTCTCTACTGCCATTATACCTCCTTGGTTCAAACTATGGGTATTATTACAACTGTTTTAGTTCACTTGCTTATTTTTCTGTCTGATTCCCCAAAAAGTTGGGTGAAGGCAGAAATGGGTAATTTGACTTAAACTCACAGCCTTGTTCCCAATTAACAACCTTAATATACTACAAACTGTTGAGTCATGACAGTATACACTGTTCATCAATTGCTGGTATAAAACTAAATTCATTTTGGATGCTAGAATGTTTGAGTATAAAAAAGGGTTCTAAAAGCCTTCAAGATATTATAAAAAAAATCTGTCCTTTCATTTTTTGGTATTTTCACCTTCTGTTTTCAACTTCCATTTAAATTTGGTAGTATCTGACCAATCCACATTTGTACTTATACTTAAACCACAATCTCAGTTCTAAGAATTTATTTTCAAGATACATTTCTGACAATTAAAGAAAAGATGCATAATGTTCACTGTAGATTTTTTTATTTGGTACTTTAAGACAGGATCTTGGTCTGTAATATGGGCTGGTTTTGAACTTACTATGTAGCCCAGGCTGGCCTTGAACTCTCAGCAATCTTCTTGCTTTAGCTTCCTGAGTGCTGAGTGCTGGGATTACAGGCATATGCGCCCGTGGCTGGTGCAATATTATTTATCACAATAAAGTAACAGAAACAATAAGCAATATGATGTTCACAAAGTAGATTACACAATGGTAAAATGAAAAACAAAACATTTTTCACTATCAATATCTTGATTTTCAGTTAAGTTAAAGGAAAAACAAAGGAAAATGGTATGCTTTTCTTTGTAAAGAAATGGGGGAAAATAAGAAAGGCAAACATATATGTATTTGTGTTTGTTCACTTTTCCAAAGAAATACAATTGATAAAGCATAAACTAATAAAAGTAGTTAACCACAGGAAGTCAGGAATGCTTTTAAAAAATGATTAACTTTAGAGAAAAAAAAATCAGTTAAACCCAAATTATGGAACATTCTCCAAAACACTGGCCTGGACATTTCAAAACTGCTTCATGTAAGAGGAGATAGTGTTGAGTTAAAAGGGCAAAAGAAACATGACAACAAACTGCAATGCATGGTCACTAATTAGATCCAGCTATACAAGATACTATTTTATTGGAACAACTTTTTTTTTTTTTTTTTTGAGACAGGGTCTTGCTTTGTAATTCAGGCTGGCCCGGCGCTCACCATGTAGCCCAGGCAAGCCTTGAACTCAGCAATCCTCCTGTCTCTGCCTCCCGAGTGCTGGGATTACAGGCTTGAGCCACCAAGCCTGGCATTTGTGGTACACGTTACTGATTGCCGGTGGGCGTGAGCCACTACGCCCAGTATTGTTGTATGTGGTTACTAGGGATCGAACTAGGGACTTTGTGCTTACTAGGCAGGCGCTGGAACCACTGCGCTAAATCTCCGGCCCAAATCTTAGTTTCTTTGATATGGCATTGTGATTATGTGTGGAAGAGTAATAATGAAAATTATGGTACATTTCCGGCATGTTTTAGGAGAGAAATACTGAAATGTATCTATCCTTACTTCCATACAAGTGTATGAATGGGAGGAGGAATTTTTGTGTGTCTGTATGTTTACAAGTGTTTAGAGAAAGAAAATTCTTGGAAAAATGTTAGCAATTTGAAGTTTTAGGTAAAGAATATATGACAATGTATACTGTTCATGTGGTAGTTATTCTGCAGGTTTGATATTTTCAAGGTAAAAGTTTTCATATTTCTTTTAGTTTTCTTAGAGTGGCTGTTAACTGGTATTGGCTTATCTTTAATTTTATATGTGTATTATATTGCCTCTTTACATTTTAATTTTTTGGTTTTTTGAGAGAAGTTCTTGCTATGTAGTTCAGTCTGCGCTTGAACTTGTGATTTTCCTGTCTCAGGCTCCTAAGTGTTGGAAATATAGGCATGATTCTACGCCTGGCTCTATACCTTCTTTTTTGTCCCTTTTCAGTTCAATGAAAACCTATGTAAATTAATGACTTCTAGATAGAAAAGTCTTCTTTCATAAGGCAATTGTTGCCATACAATAGAAATGAGTAGAATTTGCAACAAAACAAAACAAAATAACAACAACAAAAAAAGATGGGATTTAGAAAAAGAAAATCTTAGCTTCAAATTTTAGTTCGAAAAATTATTAGTTGTGTAAGTCACGAAAGGTGTATTTGCCAGACACTGGTCAAACAGTTTGCTAAATGGCTGGTAGAGATTTTGGAGGAATATCCTCTAAATATTCCTTAAAGACACTGGTTGAAATAAAAAAAAAATTCCATTCTGTATGACACAAATTGTTCTCACCCTCATTTAATACCAAAAGAATCATACCATTAACTTAGATTTCAGAAAGGCTTAAAAACTGTTTATTGAGGGCTGGAGATTTAGCTCAGTGGTTCTGGTGCCTGCCTAGCAAGTGCAAGGTCCTGAGTTTGATCCCCAGTAACCACATATGACAATACTGGGCATGGTGGTTGACGCCCACCAGCAATCATTACCATACACCACAATGCTGGGTGTGGTGCTTCATGCCAGTAATCTCAGCACTCTAGAAGCAGAGGCAGGAGGATTGCTGAGTTTGAGGGCTACATAGTGAGCTACATAGTGAGCTCAGGGCCAGCCTGAACTACAAAGTGAGACCCTGTCTCCAAAAAAAAAATTGCTTAATGACATAATGAAACATTATGAAGAATTCAACTCTGCAAACATTTCAGTTTTGAATTTATAGAAACCACACTGAATGTGTACTTCTCACTAAGAGTTAACCATTTAGTAAGTCTGGGAAAAAAATAAATATTATAACACAGGTGAACTGAGCTTGGTGCTGTAATAGAGGTTATAAAGTATTAAATAACGAGAAGGAAGCATCCAGCTTCTCTTCACAGGATTATCAGGAAATGCTTCCTAGAAGAGATACTGTCAAAACATACGAGTTGAAAGATACATGAGATCTCATCATATACAGAGAAAACAGTTTACTCCAAGAAAAGGAATGATTTTAGTGAGCATACAGACAAAAGATCATGGTAGGTTTAGAAGAAGATAATTAGTGGGGCCGGAGGGTTAGCTCAGTGGTTCCGGTGCCTGCCTCGCAAGCGCAAGGGCCTGAGTTCGATCCCCGGTAACCACATATAATGCTGGGAGTGGAGACACGCCCACCAACAATCAACACCGCATACCACAGTGCTGGGCGTGGTGGCTCACGCCTGTAATCCCAGCACTCGGGAGGCAGAGACAGGAGGATGGTTGAGTTCGCGGCGGCTTGCCTGGGCACCATAGTGAGCTCAGGGCCAGCCTGAACTACAAAGCAAGACCCTGTCTCAAAAAAGCAAAAAAAAAAAAGAAGAAGAAGATAATTAGTATTTGGTATGTAATGTTTTGATCCTCCAATGTGTGTTAAGAAATACAGGAGATCAGGTTGAGGATAAGTTCAAAATGTATCATTAAAAAATAGTATTTAACACTTTCCTGGGTAGTTCTTCCTGAATTCTGAGTTGTAGGGAAAGCCACTGAAATTTTCTAAGTACAGTGCAGGCAGGATCAATTTTATCTTTTAGAGATTACAAGAGAAGGTAGACCTAAGAAAGGTATCAATATGAAGCAAAAGAACAGGGAGAGGCCTCATGCCATGGTTCAGGTGAGAAAACAGAGGCAGCACCAGCTAGTGAATCTAAAAGACTTTGCTAAGGCTACTGAGTCAACAAATTACTTTGTCAAATGTACTGGGGAAGAAAAATGGAGAATTAAAAGTTGGCTTTGGTGTCTTTCTTTCTTTCTTTCTTTCTTTCTTT
>PVIC010055360.1:0-11257 GCA_004025085.1 Thryonomys swinderianus
TTCAGGCTGGCCCTGAGCTCACTATGGTGCCCAGGCAAGCCGCCGCGAACTCAGCAATCCTCCTGTCTCTGCCTCCCGAGTGCTGGGATGACAGGCGTGAGCCACCACGCCCAGCATTATATGTGGTAACCGGGGATCGAACTCAGGTCCTTGTGCTTGCGAGGCAGGCGCCGGAACCACTGAGCTAACCCTCCGGCCCACTACGCTGAACTATTACACAGACACTGCCACCCCGTGCCTGGTGTATGGCTAATGCCCGAGAAATACTATCAATGAGGGGCACCACGACCCTCTCTGTGCCTCATTTTCCTCACCTGTAAAACGTGATGACACACCTTGCCTTTTAGTGTGGCAGACTGTACACGAAATACTGTAGGCGGAGGGCTTGGTGCCCAGAGAGCACTCCAGATGTGTGTCTGTCTGTCTGTCCCCTTCTTGAAAACCCAGGACATGAGTCCAGACTGAGTGGGTTCGGATCCTTCTCTCACTTCCAGCTGTGTGACCTCGGCTGCGACTTCACCTCTCTGTGCTTTCCGTCCCTGGCGTGGGAAGTGGAGGTTCTCACTGCGCGCAGCCTTGAAGGACAAACAGCGGAAGTGCCCAGGAGGGGCAGTTCCCAGTGAGCTGACCCTATTGCCGCCTTCTGCAGGTCCCTCTCTGCCACCGAGCCCGGCAGGGAGCGTGGATGACGCCTCCTCCAAGCCTCTCATTCTCTCCGTGGCTCTGGGTTCCGCAGGCCCCCGCAGGAGCACAGCACAGAGTCCCCCGGAAGGCCGGGCCCCTGTCCCACAGGACGACCGTGTGGCCCTGGAAGGTAGATGGCTCTTGGCGACAACCTCCCCCACCCCGAACCACACCTACTCCTGTCTGGGTGACAGGAGCAGGGGCCGGCCAGGCTGGGGCCCAGTGGACTCTTTCCTCCTGCAGGCCCCCAGCTGCACGGCACGGCGCTGGCCTCCTCGCTGCTCCTGGCCTCCGCCGGCCTCCTCGTGGGCCTGTTCTGCTGCTGCTGCTGCTGCTCTCCAGGTTGGCCGGCCTGGCTTCAGAGTGCCTTGGGTCCGTGCTTCAGAGGCAGTGCAGCCCACAGCAACCGCTCCTTGGGTCCCAGCAGGGTGGCCCCCGGGGGGCTCCGGAGGTGGGGCCCGGCCTTCCAGGACCAGGGAGGCCTTCCTTAGAGGGGCTGAGCTCCTACTGATAGCCGCCTGCCTCCCTGGCCCTCTGGATGGTTCCTGCCTGCAGGTTGTGGTAAGGATGCAGGAGGCGGAGTGCAGTGACCACTCCTGTGGCTGGCGGGGCCACCTTCCATGAATCAGGGAGACGGTGGCCTTCATGGCCAGGAACCTCCCTTCACACCTAGACCCCAGCAGCCGGCTGTGTCCTACGCCAGCCTGCCCTCCAGGTGCCACTGAGTCAAGCCCCAAAGAGACGCAGCAGACTCTTGGCGGGGATAGCACCGTTTATTAAGAAAAATCAGGACAAAGACCACAGGAGGGACCTTTCCAGGACCCAAGGCCAGGCGTCCCAACGCCACAGTATGGGGGTGGCTGGCCACCTGACCAAAGGGTCCCTGGGTCGCAGGGTCCCAGGGGCAGGGCTGTCACCTCCCCACCACTCCCTCCAGTCGGGGTCTCTGCCTCCCCATTCTAAGGCACTGGCTCTTCCTGAGCACCAGCTCCCCCCGTCCCTGGGCCTTCACCTCCAGAAGGGTGGGGGGTGTGGCCTGGGGAGGCCGAGACCTCAGTGCGGGAGCTCCAGGGAGGAGCTGGGCGGGCAGGGTTCCCTTGCAGCCCAGAGGCAAGGGGAGGCAGGACCCTGGGCTGCGTGAGGCTGGTGGGAAAGCAGAGGGAGGGGAGGGGGTGGATGGAGGACCCTGCCAGGGATATGGCGGCGCTGGGTGGAGGTGGGAGCTGGGCGGGGCAGTGGGGGAAGAGTGAGCTGCCTTCTGCTCCACCAGGGGCACTATAGAGTTTTGGGGGCAAAGCCCTGTGATGCCCCCTGTTCACTTAGCCAGTGGGCACCAGGTGGTGAGCTGAGCTGGTCCTCAGGAGGGCTGCCCAAGGGCTTCCGAAGTGGGCAGTCCAGCTCTCCTCAGGGGCTCCATCAGGGAAGGAGTTGGCATAGATCTGGGTAGACCCAGTCACTGTGCCAACCTCAGTTCTTGGTGGCTGCATGAGGGGGCAGGCCCTCCTACCTGCCCGGCCCACCAGCCTTTGGGGTTCACCCACCAGTGTGGGGAGCTGGCATGCCCACCCTCCAGTCCAGCCCAGGGCAGTAGCAGCAAAGCGTGGCATCGCCTCAATTTCTTACAAAAAACTCATAATAATAATAATATTAATAATAATATACTCAACATCGTCAGGCTGGGCACAGCCCGGGAGTCCATGGGAGTAGGCAAGTGCCTATGAGGGGCAGGGGCGCGTGTTGGCCCCGGCCTGGCTGAGGTGCTGCAGGTCCAGGGGCTGGGGGGGCGGCGCTCCAGGCCCCGCCGAGTGCAGCACCAGGTTCTTGATGCAGCCGGTGATGCCCGAGAAGAACCTGCCTCCTGTCAGTGCGGCCACATCCGGGGCTCCGCCTGCAGGCGGGGAGCAGAGTGGTGGAGGGCACTGGGGCCCAGGAGGCCGGCAGGCCCCTCCCGGCCAGGCCAGCCCAGAACTTACCGATATACACGCTGCCCTTGGTGTTGACCGCCACGTTGGGTCCTGGGGACTGGCCGCTCACCAGCTCCTCACCGTCGACCCGCAGGGAGCCTGTGCGGCCCTCCCTGCAGTGGGGCTGGGTCAGGCCCCCGCGCAGCCTGCGTTCCCTTCCTCCCAGCCCACCCGTGGAGCCCATCTCCTCGACAAGCAGACGCTGGACAGACGGCCAGGCCCTGCTCCCTGTCTTCCTTCTCTTTTCCTCCCAGGCGAGGGGCTTAGCCCTCAAAGCCAGCCCCGAGCTCCCCTTCCGCCCCTCAGGGTGCGCAGGGCCCACAGCTCTGCTCCGACCGGGGAGCTCCCCAGCACAGCCTCCTGCTCCGTCTCACGGGGCTCAGGACCCCGCTCCCTGCCTGCAGTGGGGACCCTGTCCCTACAGGACCAGTGCTTCTCCCTAGTCCTGGCCGGGCTCGCTTACCGCAGCACTGTCACCCGGTGCCACTCGCCGTCATTGACGGGATCCTCAGAGACCAGGCGGGCCTCCCCACTGCCCAGCTGGTAGCTGGAGGAACAGAGGCCCACGAGGTGTGAGCTGGTGCAGGACTGGAAGCGTGGGGCACGGGGCCGTGTGGCGGGGGCACTGTCCCATGGGAGGGGGAGGGAGGGCAGGCTGCCAAGACCCACCTGAAGACCAGGTGGCCGTCCTGCAGTCCAAGGCCGATGAAGTCCTTCCCTCGGTTGGCCTTTCCCACCTCCTGGCAAGGAAGCACAGGGTCTCTCGGGTCCCCAGCCTGCAGAGCTGAGGTCTCTGACGATGTGGCCTCCCCCTTCCATGGCCCCCGGAGGCGTCTGGCCACAGGGATCCCGAGGCTCCGTGCCTGGTGTCCACTCACCATGCCCTGCCAGAGCAGCAGGCCGTTGGCTGTACTGGTCCGAACCTCCAGCTCGACGGTCTCGGGCACCTCAGGCAGGCTGCAGAGGAGGAGTGAGTGGGTGAGTGGACAGAGGTTTCCGGTCCCACCCACCCCTCCTGGGCGTGTCCTACCTCCTGGAGAAGACGTGGCTAGGGAGGGCGAGGAAGCCATCATCATGGAAATAGGCTCCGTACTGCCCGGGAGCATCTGCAGGAGGCAGAGGGTGAGGTAACTGCATGCCAGGCAGGCTGATCCCCAGTGGGTTCCTGGGCTCCAGCTCCACTCCGTCCCGGGGGCCTGAACCGGTGGTCCCTCGGCACTACCAGGAAGGGGCCACCGAAGGAACAGAAGGAGCCTTGAACTTGGATGGGAAACATCACATCTCTATTTTCACTTCCTTCTCACTGACATTTAGCAGCTCTTCAATTATGGAGGCCAGCAACCAACCAGTCTAGTAGCAGTGGGCCCTGGAACTCTGTCCCTAGCATTTGTCAGGCCCACTGCAGTAGCTGCAAACATTTCAAAATACTGCTTATGCGCATGGCTTATTTACTATGCTAATAAACAAGCATACGCATTAGAAGTCTGTTTTGGTAACTTCATTATTCCAGTCTAACTGTCTTCCTTTGCAATCCGGTGTATCTTATATTAGGCAGTTGGTCGGATCCGTGTTGGGTCTCCGCCCCATGCTCGGTTCGCTTCAGCTCTGTGAGTCTCCAACAAACAGCCAAACCTGGTCTTTGGCAACCAGGCCCAGGGCCCATTGTTCCCTCAGCCTCTCGGAGCGAGACGGAGAGACAGGAGCAGCAGAAGGTGCCCAGAGCTGACAGTGTCTACACTGTGTGGCTGGACCACACCCACTACCACCTGGTCTGGAGCCAGCCCACAGGCCAGCGTGGCCACAGGAGGGGGAGCCTGTCAGCTCAAGGGACACTCAACAACTTCCCAGCCGACACGTGGGTAACAGCTGACACCGGCCGTGCACCCGCTGTGTGTCTGTGCAGGGAGACTCCCATCCCGTCCAGCTCCAAGTACCCTTTCACTTAGCTGAATCCTTGTGACAACCGTATGAGTTAACTTCATCAAAGCCTTAGGGATTAAAAATCTGATGCTTGTGTCCATTTACTACACTGGAAACTTGAAGCACAGAGAGGTGAAGTGACTCATCTAAGGTCACACAGTAAGTGGCCAGGCTCAGATCTGGACCCCGGAGGGCTGGGTTCAGAGTCATGCTCTTCGCCACTGCGTCGTGGCCTCTCCTGCTACATTAGTGAGGAAAAGGATGTGTTTTTAAAGGACTTAACCCCTATAAATGGTCAGCAAACATTCACTATTATTTTTATTTACTTTTTTTGTGGTTCTGGGACTTGACCCCGGCTCTCATACATGCTAGGTGAACCTGCTGCAAACGAGCCCTTCCTCAGTCCTTGTGTGTGTGTGTGTGTTTGAGACAGGTCTCATTGTGCAGCTCAGGCTGGTCTTGAACTTACTGTGTTGCTCAGACCTATGGCCTCAAACTCATAATGATCCTCCTGCCTCAGCCTCCTGAGTGTAGGGATTGCAGACATGCAACACCATGCCTGGTATTTTTATTTTCATTTTTATACAGACAGTAGAATCCCTGAGAGTGAAAGTCCTGCTTATTTATGTTATCTTTACTGCTCCCAGGCAAAGCTTGGCACACAGTAGGTGTTTGTGGACTACATGACTACAGAAGGGGAGACCGAGGTCAGAGAGGTTCAAAGAGCTGTTCAAGGTCACCTTGCCAGCCAGCCATCCTGGGGCAGGTCCCAGCTGTGTGTGGTTACGCTCTTTTTTCTTCTGCCTGTTTGTACCCAGCGAGCCCCTCACCTAGGCCTTTTTGCTGAGAGGATGGAGTGGAAGTGGGATAATCAGAGGAGAGACTGTGAGGCTGAGGAGGAAGAGCAGATGGGCCCACGGAGCTGCCCTGGCTGGCCACAGCCTGTACGTACCATTGCCCCCACTGCCTTCAAGATGCCAATCGGACTCCGCTGTGCCGTGTCTGGGGCCTGTGGGAAGAGTGGGTCCAGCTGGTGGGTACAGATCCCCAGGAGAATGTGTCATGTGTCTCCAGCCACAGGGTCCCCCAGGAAGTGAAAGGAAGCCAGGTCTGGATACCTTGTTGACAGTGTGAGCCAGAGAAGCCAGGTGGGCAGAGGCAGTGGGTGCCCTGGCAGGTGCCCCCATGCAGGCAGGGCTCATGAAGCTGGCAGGGGTTCTCTTCATGCTCACAGAGGTCTCCTGTAGGCGGGTCAGAGGGGGGGGTGGGCAGGGGCTGGAGGTGCCACCAACCGCCTGTGTCCCCGTCCCAGGCTGGCTCTGCACACGCACCTTTGAAGCCATCTTGACACAGGCACTGGAACTCGAACTCGCCAGCGGGCATGCATGTGGCGCCATTGTGGCACGGCTGGCGCTCACAGGGAGAGCTGTCGTGGCACTGCCCGATGTTCTGGCTGCCCAGGAAGCTGTAGGTGAGGTCCAGGCGCTTGCCATTCACGGACACCTGTGGGTGCGGGACACCAAGGGCTGAGGGAGTACCAGAAGGAGGGCGTGGTGTGCCAGCAGAGTGTGCTGGGGTGGGCAGGAGCCTGAGGGAAGGACACACACTGCGTGCCCACTGTGTGCCAGCCCTCAGCACACTCTGCCCGGGAGTTGCTGTCGTTCACATTTTACAGAGAGGAAACAGGCCCAGTCAGGAGGCAGGGACCCCGTTCAGGCAAGTGTCAGGTGGCGCAGTTTGTCTGTCCCCAGTCCCCTGGGGTCCCCGGAGGCTGCCTCTCACCTCACCCACGCAGCCGCGGAAGTGAGTGCTCACGTTGGTGGCCGGGGACAGGGCCACGGAGGGCTCCACGCCACCCAGGTAGAGGAGGGTGTGCAGGTTGAGGCCCTGGCTCTTGCCCGGTGAGGAGCGTAGCACCGGGCGCCCTCCGTTCACCCGCAAGCTGCCGTCCTTGTTCAGCCGCTCTGCAGACACGCGGTGCCAGCGGCCCAGGGCCAGGGGCTCAGGGCTCCGCAAGACAGCCAGCCCTGAGGGACGCCAGGCAGGGTGAGGCGAGTGGGCCGCCTGGCCCCGATCCCTCCCCAGGGGCTCGGCAGGCGAGGGCCTCGCGATCCAGGGCTTGCTCAGTCACACAGGGACGGTGTAGCTGCTGGATGTATCCCTGTGTGCCCTCTTGGGCACAGAGAGCCAAGGAGGGTAGCTGGGCACCCCGAGACCTCATGCACCTGGTGACGGGTGCCTACCTGACCCCAGCTCATAGCGGAACTCCAGGTGTCCACCGACCATCGCCAGAGACACGAAGTCCTCCACAGGCCCGATCCTGCCCCCGCTGAACAACAGGATCCCATCGGGTGCCAGGGGCTTGAAGTCGACGTCCAGCCGCAGCTCGTGGTGTGTGTTGGTGAGGGCGGGGAGTGCCAGGTAAGAGCCAGCGCCCGACATGAAGGGGGTGGTCACTGTTACACCTGCAGCAGCCGCAGCTCAGGCTGAGGGCTCCGGGCAGGACCCAGCTGCTCAGTCTCCCCGAGACCTGGGCTGCTTCACTCCCCATTCCAGAGGCTGGCACAGCTGAGCACCAGCGGTTACTGCCCGGGAGCCCCTGGGCTGGCTCTGTTGGTCAGGCTCTGAGTACCTCAGTGTGGAGGGCCTCCCTGGGGGCTTCATATACGGGGTGCAGGGTGGCAGGAGGGGACAGGTGATTTTGAGGTCTTTAAGCTTCGGGATAGTTTATCACCTTCAGGCTCCAAGTGCCCTGCCCAGCCCCCCCAGTGGTCACTGAGACCCCGGGGCCACCTTGACTCCACTTACCTTCCTCACACCTCACCCCTGTGCGGCCCAGGTGACAGCGGCAGGTGTAGCCTCGACCATCTGGCCGATTCACACAGGTGGCATCTGGCCCACAGGCCTCTGGGGGCACAGGGGACAGTGAGGACACTGAGTTGATTTGGAAGGGGGTGGACACAGGTGCCTATGCCCAACCCACTGCAAATGGCCATCACGGCCAGGCCGTGTAGGAGGGCTTTTAGGAGGCGCAGAGCGGGAGGCATGGGAAGCCGGGTTCAGGCTGTGTGTCTGGTACTGCTTATGATGCGCCTGGGCCGAAGTGTGGGCTGATGGGCACCTTGGAAGAAGACGGGGAGGCGGCAGGGACCCAGGGGAGAGTGCCTGGGCTGGGCGGGAGGGGGCAGTCTGGCCATGGGGGCACCTGTGTGGCAGGACCCAGCCTCCGGAGGGGGGCGCACCTGGATGGCAGTGTAGGGCCTGCGAGTGCTCACAGCGGCTCCCAGTGAAGCCGGATGGGCAGACGCACACATAGCTGCTGCTCTCCGAGTCGTGGCACTGGCCTCCATTCTGCAAAGCAGCCGCCAGAGGTCAGGCCAAGGACACCACCCCACCCTGCCCCAGGGCCAGCCATGGCTCAGGCAGTGGGCTGTGTGGGGAGGGACCACCTGGCACGGCCGGTCCTGGCAGGTGGGGCAGTGCGAGATGCCGTGTGCCGTGAGGTTGAGGTCTTGGAAGATGACCTCCTCGCCCTGGATGCGCAGCTCCCGGACACAGCCTGCGGCAGACGGCAGGGTGAGCAGAGGGCAGAGGTGTGGGGAGCTGGCCTGCCCCAGCCCACGCCCGCAGCATCCACCCAGCGTGGCCCGGGCAGGTGGGAGAGGCTCACCCACGAAGCCACTGCTCAGCCCTGCCTTGGGGATGGCGCCGTAGTCGGGGTAGCCACCCAGGTACAGCTCCTCGTTCAGGTCCAGGCCCTGGAACTTGCCCTGGGAAGGGGGCGGAGTCAGGGATGGCAGATGGGAGGGGCTGGGCGAGGCTGGGGGCCAGGGACGGGCCAGGCCTGTGTCTCACCTGGGAGGTTCCGTTCACTGGGGCCAGGCTGCCCACTATCAGGGAGCCCCGGGTGAGACTGCGCAGCAGGGTTACTGTGTGGAACTGGCCCAGGGCCAGCGGTGAGGGGTGGCGGATGGTGGCCATGCCAGAGCCCGCGTCGAACCTGCTCCCGGGGTGAGGCAGAGGCAGAAGAAGGTGAGTGTGGGGTTGAAACATGGCACAGAGTAGCCCAGCCTGGGTGACGGGTGCAGACGAAGGATGGCATTTCCAGTTCCTGTCCCTGCCCTGTCCGGGGCCAACACAGCCCAGTGCAGCCCTTCCCTGCCTCCCAGCCTCGTCCCCAGCTCTCCTCCCCGGCCCTCTCCCTGGGGCTGAGGAGCCCGGGTGCGGGGTGCGCCGCCCAGCTCTCCGGCTCCTCGGTTCCCCTGCGGGAGACCTTGCTTTCCTGTGTTGATGGCTCGAAGCCCCAGTTGCAGCGCACGACCCACAAGGCCAGAAATTGGCCTGTTTTGTTCATGCCTCCGGCATGTACCCGGCACATGGAAATCATGTGACAGATGGATGAATGAATGAGTGAATGAATGAATGAATCCTGGCTGGCAGGGGCCCCTCCATCCCCTGCCTGGCCCACCAGGCCATGTTTACTCTAGCAGGCTGGGTGACCTCTTTCCTCTGCAGTCGTCTCTGTACGACTCAGCCCATGCCTGAACAATGTCCGCTCGTCCCTCGCCTGCCGACGGGGAGGTTGAGGGGCTCACCGGAACTCGGGCCTCCCGCCCACGAGGCCCAAGGAGATGAAGTCGGGCTGCCTGCTGGCCAGGTTGCTGGGGCTCCCTGGGCTCCGCTTCTGCCCGTTGTACAGCAGCATCCCTGGGCGGGCACAGCTGAGTGAGGGCCCCTGGACGCAGGCACCCTGTCACTCCCGCCGTTCGAATGACCCGGGCTCTCGAGTCTTTCTGCTCTGACTCTGGTCCCTCCCCCGGGCACACCTCGGGCGGCCAGGGACCTCTCCCGACCAGGGGCCTAGCTGCGTGCTCTGAGACAGAGACAGAAGTCGCTTCATGCACGTGGTGGGGTCGACCTGAAGGAGCCGCACAGGCAGAGACTCACCCGAGTAGAGAAGGAGGCCTGGACAGTGAGAGCCAGGGAGCCGCAGAGATCAGAGGGGGAGAGAGAGGAGGAAAGGTGAGAGGCGGCAGAAGGGGGAGGGCGCAGAGAGACCAGGCCCGGAAGACAGGACGGAGGAACCAAGGCAGAGGCACCAGGGAAGCCAGGCTGTCACCAGGTGGGCTGAGAACAGGCAGGAGAGAGGAAGTGGAGGCCCCAGGGCCGAGGCTCCTGGACGGGGAGGGCGAGGGTGCTGGACAGGACGGGGGCTGCTGGGCTCACGTGTGGTGACGGGTCGAGGCCTCTCGCCCCAGCCAGCCCCTGCTCACCGTCAGCCGAGTCTGGCCGGAAGGTGATCTTGATCTCAAACTTCCTGTAGGCGTCCTTGATGGTGGGCAGCGGCAGGAAGGAGTGTGGGGTCTGGGTGAAGTAGGGCACCACTCGCTCTGTAGCAGACAACACCGTTAGGGAGGGTGCCCAGCGAAGAGTTGGTGCCACCAATTCAATGCTGCCCATTGTCCTACCTGGCACTTGCAGATGGACATAGGCCTTGACCTTGCCCTGCCGGTTGGTGGCAGAGCAGACATAGGTGCCTGCGTCCTGTGGCCGGACCGAGGGCAGCATCAGCATGCTGTTCTCTAGGCGGCTCTCCGGGGGCAGGTCGCCATCCAGCTGCAAACGCCAACACAGGCCCTGTCTTTGGCCTCACTTCCCCTGGGGCACTGCCCATCCCTGCCCACCCTGCCTCGGCTGGACTCCAAACACTGCACCTGCTGTGCCAGGTCTCGGTCCCATGCACAGCATTTACCTTGGTCCAGGTGATATCAGGAGTCGGGTAGCCCGAGGCCACGCAGGGGAAGACAGCTGCAGAACCGGCAGGCACACGGATCTCTGGGGGCGCTGAGATCTGGGGCAAGTCTGGGAAGGGGGGAGACACAGGCCGTCAGCGTGCTCACAGCCACCGAGGCGCCCAGCCTGTGCTCCGACTCCAGCCCTCACACCACATGCTGCCCCCAGAGGCAGGTGCTGCAGCCCACATTACAGACAAGGGACCAGTGGCTGCTCACGCCCAGTCACACGGGGCGGGGCAGGGCTGGGCTCTGGGACGGGGCCACTGGACTCCACAGCCCCACACCTCCGCAAGATGCCTGGCCACAAAAATCGCACAGCTCTCTCGGGACCCAAGAAGATGGGACTCTGGTAGGTGGGTAGGTTAGAGGCAAAAAGGAGCCGCCTTCAAAGGAAAGTATGGGCTGGGGATTTAGCTCAGTGGTTCTGGTGCCACCTTATAAGCACAAGGTTCTGAGTTTGATCCCCAGTACAAAAAAAAAAAAAAATTGTTGAAAGTATCTGTGCCTGTTCTGTGCCTCTGTTCCTTGATGTTTTGTTTTTGTTTTATTTTCCTTTTTTTTTTTTTTTTTCTTGAGACAGGGTCTCACTTTGTAGTTCAGGCTGACTCTATATAGCCTAGGCAAGCTTCGAACTCAGCAATCCTCCTGTCTCTGCCTCCCGAGTGCTGGGATGACAGGCGTGAGCCACCATGCCCGGCACTGTGGTATGTGGTATTGATTGCTGGTGGGCGTGAGTCTCCACATCCAAGATTGTATGTGGTTACCGGGGATCGAACTCAGGACCTTGCGCTTGCAAGGCAGGCGCCGGAACCACTGAGCTAACCCTCCGGCCCTGTTTTTGTTTTATTTTCTTGCTTTTTTTTTTTTTTTTTTTTTTTTTTTTTTTTTTTTTTG